>CM040238.1:6328106-6635142 GCA_022545495.1 Chrysanthemum lavandulifolium
TAGCTACAAATAGATCTTTAAAATCAAATATAAAGCCAATGGTGAAGTTGATAGATACAAGGCTAGATTAGTTGTTAAAGGCTATAACCAAAGGAAGGAATAGACTATGATGAAACTTTTTCTCTGTTGTGAAAATATCTCGTTAGATGTCTTATTGCCTTAGTCAGTAAAACAAATGGCCTATTTTTCAACTTGATGTTAACAATGCTTTCTGTATGGAGACCTTGATGAGGATATCTATATGACCATCCCCAAGGGTTCAGAATGAGAATAATAAGAATAAAGTTTGTAAACTTGTCAAGTCTCTATATGGCCTAAAACAAGCTCCCAGGAAATGGAATGAAAAACTTGTCAGTGTTTTAAAAGAAAATAACTTTGTTCAATCTGTTAATGATCACTCTTTGTTCACCAAAACAGAGAATAACAAGTTTATTGCTCTGCTTGTTTATGTGGATGATATTGTCCTTACTGGAAACTGCATTGATGAGATAAACCTATTCAAAGAGTTTCTAAAATCAAAATTTCATATTAAAGACTTGGGAAATTTAAAATATTTTCTTGGCATTGAGGTTCTAAAAACTGGGAATGACATTTGTCTCTCCCAAAGAAAATATTGTCTTGAACTCCTCAAAGAATTTGGCCTTCTTGGTGCAAACTCGTGTCCACCCTATGGAACCCAACTCGTCCTTCCATACATTCCCACCGATGATCCTTACTTGTCAACATCACGGTTATCGAAGTTACTTGGGAAACTTATCTATCTCACCCATACAAGACCGACATCTCATACTCGGTTCATTGTGCGGCACAATATATGCATTCCCATTGAAATCTCATCCGAATGTGCCTCAATGTTCGAGATATCTAAAAGGAGCTCCGGAAAGGTCTAGGTACAATTTCAAAGAACTCGAAAATCATCTTGAAGGATATAGTGATGTTGATTGGGCCAAATGCAAGAAAACCGTAAAATCATCACGGTATTGTATTTTCTTTTATGATTTTCGATCTCATGGAAAAGTAAAAACAAAACACTCTTTCAAAATCTTCCACGAAGCAGTATAGATCTATGTCTCTGCTTTGCTGTGAAATTATTTGATTCAAAAATCTTAAAGGATCTAAAAGTTGATATTAATTTCCTGTTAATCTTTTTGTGATAATAAATCGCTTTAAAACTTCTGTCAACCCCTGTTTTCCATGAAAGATCAAAACACTTTGAAATTGATGTTCACTTCATCGGGAAAAAATTGCTAGAGGTGTTATAAGTGCAAAAAGATTGGGTCTTCAAACCAAACCGACATACTCACTAAAACCTCCCTGTCTATCAGCCTAAATTTTTGTGTGAAAAATTGATATTCTTTGATATGTTTGCTCATCAGATTAAGGGGGAATGTTAAATTTTGGGGTATCAATCTGTGGCAAACATACCATTCTATCAATTGCTAACGGCTTTCAAGTTATGTTCATTGCAGAGATTCTACATGGGTTAATCATGGACAAAGAATAAAAGGTTTAGAGTTCCAAGATGCTCGTTTCTGCTGAAGCTATTCTCATTCCTGCTGATGAGACACTTATAGCCGTTAGAGGGGTCTTAGTGTAACTTAATCTCCTATTTAATAAGTCCCTTAATCTAGGGTTACAAACACTTGTGTGCAATCATTGTATCACACTCTTTCTTCTTTCTCGATCATTTCATTGATCTTGTCTTGTCTTTGTACTTACATGATTATTGTCTCATTGACATTAATCTAATCTTGTAATATTTTGGATACTATTGTAAACTTAATCTAAGCTGACTATTGTGGCTTAGATTTGAATAAAGGTTCTATTGTTCATCTTGTGTTGCTTATACTTTCGTACAGTCTCAAGCCCGTTAGAGCCTAAAGCAAAGTTCTATAATACCTTCAAATTATTGGTTTGATACATACATGCAACGGATTTTTTTCGGTGACGGAATAGTGGGTGTTTTTAGTTTTCGGGTGTAAATAACTTTTTCCAGTAATCGGAAAAAGAAAAAGATCACGACTATTAGTATTTTATAACACATATAGCGTCATGTTTATGTAAGGTACATATTGGGGTTTGGGGTTAGTCGATCAGTCAACTTACCACGTTCGTTAAAGGGGTGTTTGGGATTGCTTATTGAAAATAGATTATTCGTTTTGAAAATGGATAATCAGATAATTAGCTGTTGCAAAACGTGATTTTGAAATATAATGTTTGGATTAAATTATGCTATTTCATATAGCAATAATCAGATAATCAGTTTTTGTTAGTATTTGGCAAAATAGATTATTTTAAAATTTTTGTAATAAAATAACTTAAAAGATATGAAAAGACAAAATTTAGGATACATGGCAACAAAAGGCCACACATATAAACAATTAATGAGGGTAAATGTCTAATATTGTGAACATGCAAAAACCACGTTATGTAGCAGCATGTCTCCTCCTACTTTTGCATAACCACGTTTTGAAGCTCCTATAACGCATAAAAGCATTTTTCATTATTGCTTTGCCAAACACTACAAAATAAATTATAGCGTTTTGAAAACGCAATAAGCAAATAATTTGTCTCATAACGCAATCCCAAACACCCCCTAAGTACCCAAAAGTGTGACCTGAGTCACCAGTTGACTTTTTTTTTTTCGTAGGAGAATAATAGTGCCTCTTTCCAAAGAAAATGGCTAAGTATTTATGGGGATGCCTTTAGGGCTGCATGTAACCCGTAAAGGCGAATGGCCCAAAATGATCAACGTGATGGTCGTCGAGGGGAGAAATTTATGCATGGTTATAACACTACCTCTCCGCGAATGATACATTGACACGTGGTGTTTGTTGCAACTACACTTTCTTGGCTTCCAGGCGTTTCCTTGCCTGGATGTGTTCACCAGGCAAGGTTTACCCAAGCGTAAAGCGTTTTCCAGGCCTGTCACCGAATCTTAGCCTTAGCGGGCTCGTATTAGTCTATTATATAGTGTTTTGGTCTTAGCCAGTTGGGCTAAAGCTCCCATACGCTATCAGAGTGAAAATAAAGTGAATGATTTCGGTATCAATAAAAATAAAACTACATGCCAATCACCCTTTAAATAGGATGATAAGTGTTCGTAACCTGTTTTTTTGCAAATAAGCAACCAAAAAACCTGACGAAATGCATTAAAACGCATTCCACGGAGTGCCATATAAATAAACGCACCAATCCCCAACCCAACCATGACCTTTAAACATATATATATAACTCATGTTTTAAACATTTTTTCCACTACCTTTTTTCCCAAAAAAAAAAAAAAAAAAAAAAAACCCAACCCACAAATTAATCAAAATAAAATTTTCACTTCACACTACTATCTCGAAACCTCAAAATATATTTTTTTAAAAAAAGTAATAACAAATCTGGCGAATAACATACCATCAATTTGGAGGCTAGGGTTTGCAAACCCCAAGACAGAGTCACAATACAATCACTTACACCTAAACTTATTTTTAACACAACATAAAGAAAGATAATCTTCAGCACCAAATACCGCATAAATATCCGGCAAAATCAAAATATCAAACAAAATCAACACCACCAACAAGAATTGAAATGCAACAATGAATTCGTAACCTACTTGGTTTTGAAGAGCTAATTTAAGCATTTGTATGTGTGTTAGAAGAGTTCTGGATGATAAAGAGAAAAATCAATTCATGTGTTATGTTCAGAGACATGAAGTATGTGTTAGAATCTTGTCTTGTTCATGGATAAAAGAGAGAAGGCAAACGACGTTATTTGTAGCAAAACTACATCCAAACATCTAGCGGCGTCGTTTGGTGGCAACTGAAGAGGGAAAAAACGCCTGAAACGACGCCAGTTTGAAACCGTATAAAATGGAGTCGTTTCACACGATAAATGTATAATATAGTAATTAAAAACAACTTTCAACAATAACTTACATTTTTGTTTAAATAAATCACGTCAAGAAATTGATCGGTTCTACCCGTTTGACCATTTCTGTTTTAGTTAACTTATGAGTTTTGTAAACCATTGAAGATAAACCGAAAACATGATATCTTAACTTCTATATATATTGAGAAACGTTATATCTTCTTAAACATCCATCTACTTATATTCCTACCATCACATGTCAATCATTTATCATTGAGTGAGACATTGAGTCATCATCTAAACAAGCCAATGCATAATTGACACACTAGCAGGGTACACACGCGCCATGCTGACGCTGCACTGTAATCAAAACTTAGCAACAATATTATTTGATTATATGTTTTCCTTGATAATAACTTTACGTATGGCGAGAATTTTAAGTAACAACTTTTTCACACATTGTTTCATATAAATATGGTAGAGTACCCGTGCATCTCGATGCAACACTTATAAGAGAACGGTAATTAGTGACAGTGAAAGATATTCGCTGGTTAATAAATGTTGTGTAATATTCGTCACAATATTATATAACGTGTAAGCATAGAATATAATTAATGTTGTGTCGTCTTCCCTTGCTCCAATGATGAAAATTATGCTTAGAGAAACATTTTAGAGAACAAAAATATAGGGTAAATAATATAATATGCATGTGGGAGAATATACGTTGTAACTTTAGCTTTATTATTTGTATTTTAAAATTTTTTGTTTTTGTGTTTGCATGGTTTGTACGATATGCAATATTAGTTGTATTGGTTACTTAAGAGATGTTTTAATGACATTTAATGGAGGTTGACTATAGCTTGGAAGAAAATTATTTATTCTTAAATAGAATGTGTGGAAAATTAGAATGAGGGGTTGAATAGTTTTACCGATTAAAACTTCATTTTAAACTATTTAGATCAACTTATGTCAATCTATTTAAATGTGCGTGTTGGATGTTGATAGATAAGCATATAAATAAGTAAAGAAAAGATAAATAGTAAGAAGCACAAAACCACAACGCGAGTATTTATAGTGGTTCGGCTACAATGACACATTTCTTGCCCTACTCCACTTCCCGAGTCACCTACTCGAGAGTTCGTAATTACTACACAACACAAACTTCTTGTGGCGGAGAAGCCTTCACAACGTCGCCTACTCTTTATCCGGTACAAGGCTAGACACCGGGTTCTTCCACGAGGTAGAACCAAACCTATCACAACGTCGCCTACACTTTATCCGGTACAAGGCTAGATACCGAGTTCCATTGCAAAGGAGGAACTACTACCCAACACTACACAACACCTATCCTAAAGGAGACACACTCCTTATTACAATATCAACAAGGATATCAATATCCTTGGACATAAACTATCTATGTTTGTACATCGATGCACCATATCGATTGTACACCCTTGGCATCTTTCACTAATGCCCTTGACACGATCTTTTGACACCTTTTACTAATGCCTTCATCATGGACCTTTGGCATCCGTCACTTATGCTTTAGACACGGACCTTTGGCACCTTTCACTAATGCCTTCGACTTGACCCTTTGGCATCTTTCACTAATGCCTTAAACACAACACTTCAGAGGAGGAAAGAACTATCAACAAGAGAACTTGATGAGTCTTGATGATGACGAAGGTTGGCAACTCATGGACTTGAGCTTGCTCGACTTCAAGAGTGGTGATCTTGCCTTTAAGAGAACCTGTAAGATCACACAAACACAAAACTACATAGAAAGATCCTTTGGATCTGAGGTTAGAGAGTTTACAATACTAGGAGAAAGTATATATGGAAGTTGCAACTTACAATGAAGAAATGACTCACTATTTAAAGGCAAAAACCACTACTGTCCCCCGGATCTCACGGATCCCTTGCTTGAGGGATCCGTCCAGTGTATTCTTGGAGATCCGTAGGACGCTTATCCTAAATGGGTTATGGGTCATGGATCATGTGTCATGGGTTATGGATTTTGGATCATGGATATCCAAATGGATACAATGTATCTAGAAGATGCAATGCATCTAGTCAATGGGTCATGCGTTAGCTTAATGGGTTATGGATAATGCCCAATATTACTTCATGCATGATGTCATGCAATGGGTCATGGGTTATGGATCATGCTCCATGGGTATGGGTCATGGACTTTGGGTTTTACCCAACTATATTCAATATATCTAGTTAATGGTTCAAGTAATTTGATTCTTACTCATTATATTACCCATTACAATATATACTAAGTATGTATATATACCTATTATGTAAAAACTAGTTGTTATACATATGCATTCCTATAAAATGTAAACACTATTACTTGTTTAGTGTTTTGTATGAAAACGTAAGTGGGTTAGTAAACTATTGGCTCAAACCATTTACGTATTTTATTTGTTTCGTTAAAATGATTTTACGTTTGTTATCAACAAAACATTAGAAGATCGTTAAATATAAATAAACTTCTTTACAGTTTATTTGTATTAACAAAATGTATTAATATTGGAGGTTGTTACAAGTATGAGAATTTAAGACACTTAATTTTTTTTAGATATAACTTTTATTTATGTGCAAGCTATTGCATTTCTATAATTAGCAAGTTGAATTTTTAAGTATTTCTATTTAAAGAAGACCTAAATGTTTTATAAAGGAGTAAGATAAGATATAAGAAGATAAGTAAGAAAATGTTTTCATATTTATTACTACCAAGTGTTCATTTTGATTTGTAGAGTCTTTTTTGCTCAACTTTGACCTTAAATGTCATTACGTAATATTTGTGTTATATAATTCTTGACGCAAAATATATGAATGAATTAAGTTTTAAATATATTTTCATTGATATAATTTTTATGAACTATTATATCAAAATGAAAATATTTACAATCAAAGTTAAACAAAAAAAAAACTAAAAAAACTCAAAATAAAAATTTAATATGAAAAGGAAGGAGTATCAACTAAATTTTCTATTCAAATTACTACACATCCATCAAAAAGTAGATTTTAGTCTTTTAGCAATCACAAAAGGTAGATTTGAAGTTCTTGAGAGCTAAACCTCTTCATTGAATTAGCCTTCCAATTTCATTTGCCCAATAATTTATAATGTCTTTGGTGGTGTCATTTTCATATCATACACTTCATTCGTCTCAAAATAATTATCTATTGATAAAAATTACACAGATTAAAAAAAATATAATTATTATTATTAACTTTTACTTTTTACTTTTTGCATAATGACAGTTTTATCTTTAATTAATTAATTAATTTCTTATTTAAAGTTTGTAACATTAACTTCAACCAAAAGTAAAATGATAAAATCGATCAAACTTCTCTATCTATCTTTAGTAGTGAACAATTAAATTAAAAAAACACAAAAAAACCCGTGGACTATAAAATTGGGACGGTAGGAGTATCATATAACGTATACATGCACGTACACATACAAAAACAACATATTGTCTAGTTTTGATACGACGTTAATTTCTTCCTATTTAAATAAAAAATAAAATGATAGAGTATGAACCATAATTATTAAGATCCCGATCCTGATATTAAGATCTTACGATTTTACAATTCTACAAATAAATAACGATCCGGATCCTACGTATGATCTTGAAAAGCTTAAGATCTTATAGGATACCGATCTTGACCACAAGATCTTAAGATCTATTTCGATCCGATCTTACGTTTCTCGAATCGAAAACTAAAAAACTACAAAGTTATGGATTATCTTTTAATAGAATTTAAAAAACAACATATAATATTTTGAAAACATTCATATAATATTTTGTTTATGATATATACTAATTTGTATATTGGAATAATATTATAAAGAAAATTAAAAAATGACATTGTAATAAGATCGTATGATTTTGATTTGATCTTACGATCACGATTTTGCCAAGACGAAAATGATCCTAAATAAAATCTCGATCTCAAAAACCTTGGTATGAACAAATATTTGCATTGAGTTAGTCATATTTGTAGGCTAAACATTGAAAATTTGAAAGATATTCTATATATATACTAATCCCCGAGGTCGGTGGCTAAAAAAAAAACTCTTCCCACGTCACGTGAGAGGCGCATGTCAGATTTCTGCTAATAAACAAGTTGTTGGGCCTCTGGTTTGTAGCCCAAGTATCTGTGACCCGTCCGTGAACCACAAGGATAAGAATTGCACCGCCTCACCGCCTCACCGCCTCATTATATCTCTACAATCATCTAGTGGAATGCATATCCAAAGCTTCGACACCCTAAAAAACCCCATGTCGATATTGCAGCGGCGTTCATGGGTATGTATGCATATCAGTGTTTTGATGTGGGTTTTTTTTGTTTTTGTTGTAAACAAGGTTAGGGTTTAAACGTTATTGATGTGTTCTGAAGTACGAATTAATTTGATTTAGTAAGAATGATTATCAGATGTAGTATAAGTTGTTAAAAGATTTATACTTTTATTCATTTTTGTTTCTTTAATTGCAGTTTCCAATTCCATTTATAGGTGAGTTCTTCCTAATTTCACTCAAGGTATTGAAATTAGGTAAGCAAATGATTTTTATATGTTGGAGGTAAAAAAAAATTCTTACAATTTATAGCTCTAATTTCTGTTGCTGCTTTTTATTTTTTGTAAGAAAAAATAAAAGGATGTCGTTTAATGTTTCAGTATGTTCAAGGTTTCTATCTTGTTTGATGTTTGTTCAGATGCCGTCGAAGGTATATTCTTTTTATGCATCATTTTGATTGCACGAGTGTTTGTATAAAGGCACAAAAAAAAGATTGCTAATTACACTTGACCTGAATTGTTTTGGTTTCATGATGTATGGTTGTTAAATGATTTGCACCGACCGTAAATAAACTTTTTGATGTGCTATAATACTTTAAAGTAGGATTACTTTCAGTCGGCAGGTATGGTTGTTTTTGTAAATACTTTCAGTCGGCTGGTATGGTTGTTTCTGTTTTAGAACATTCACTATATACTGAGTTTTCCGCGCAAAAATAAAGAAAGGGACGTTTATTTTTAGGTGCAGCCATTGAAACACGCGTGCCTGCTGTGCTTTCTTGGCGTAGCCGTTATTAAATGTGTCGTGTTTCGTGTTTCTTGAATGTTAATTGTGTGACTAAAGGGTGTTTAGGAGTATTGGTGTGATTATTTTATAAATTTTAAATGTTCTTTGACTTATCCTCTTCAAATGACTCTTTGCAGGTTTTTTCTATAGTATATGTTCCGCAATTGTTAATGAAAATGGACATCCAATCATCGACATTGAATCCCTTGAGGTAAACCACTACCCGCCTTATTTATTAGCGAGATTGTCTAGGAGGAAAACAAACGCTGCCGCATAGAACACTAAGTGAATTAGAAATGTCGTAAGGTTCTTTGAATTCTTATTTTTCTTTAATCTCTGTTTTTCTTATATGAGTTACATACGGTTTTTACAGTGGGCAGTGCAGCTCAGAAAAGTTGCGCAAAGGTGCTATACGTTTGGAGGTTTTCGTCGGTATACTGAAATGACCTTAAAGAGGTTGCAAGGGCCCTCATCATTTCAGCGGAAGGTATGACGGTTATGCCCTAATCTTTACAAAATTCCATGCATGAGATACTGTTAAAGACATTTCGAAGCTTTTACAGGTCCAAATTAAAGATAAATTTTCTTTCTAGAATCTTTTATTTTGTATAAAAAGAAAATTTAATGCGGTAATAAGCTGTTTTGGAGTAGCTTTAATAACTTAGGGGTGTTTGGGACAACAGTTTAAAAGTGAAGCGGTCCAGGAAAGAAGTTCACAGTTTCTCCAATTTTCTAATCAAATCCATTTATAAAAAATGAAGGGCAAATATAAAACACTTCTGCATACGACAGCATGTGCACGCAAAGGTGAGCTGCGTACACACGGGTGACTGCTCTTTCAATAATACCTTTTTACGAATTAAATGGTGCTGTTAACATATGTGGGATAGAAAATGATGGGGTTTCGGTTGCTGATTGTGTCATTAGTCAAATTATGGTCTAACTAGACAGTGATACGAGCTTTTTTTTTCTTCCTTTTTTTGTATGTATTGACCTCATCGCAACATGATGAATGTGTTTGCTGATTCAAGCTTGAACCAGAGAGTTAGCGGGATTTTTATTACTATTGTAGATACACGAGCAAACTCTAAACATTGGAAACCTCACCGAAATCCAGTCTAGAGTTATTGGTGTACGTGATACTCACCACCGGATACTAGTTGAGTACCTATTTCGTAAGGTAATCCATTTTTCATTATCGGTTTCTTTTCAGGTTATAAAATTCAGAACATACTGAATGGAACTCTTTTTTTCTACTTTCTTAGCTTTGAATTTTTCGTTACAAAATATAGCAACTGAGGCAATGGTGATGACGATTTGTGTTGTCATGCGGATGAGTCAATCAGGTAGTCAGACAATGGATATAACTAACCATATGATAACTACACAGGTATGCCCTCTTACGTTTAGTTTTTTTTTTTCTGTATATATTTGTAACTGATTTGGAAAAATATGGAGTAATAAACTTAATAGCTACAAATTCCATTATCAGGTTTGCTTATCCAAATGCCTATTTGTATATATGTGAGCAACTGCTGCTATTAGGTGGTTGTTTGGAAAAAGGTAGATTTGCTAATGTATTGCCTGCACATATGTTGTCGGATTGATTTGATCGTCTAAACTGTTATGTTTTATTATTTTTGATGCAGAAACTATAAAATTTAAGTGGTCATCTAAATAAATTCAGATTGGTTCGTGGTTTAATTCAAAATGGATTCGGGTGGAATGGCTCCTTGGCCAAGTTACGAGATGCAATTCAGGTCTTACCTGCACATTGAAAGTTTTCTGTTGTATATGTTAATGTATTTTTTCACTTTATTTTAAAAGCTGAATAAACTTTTACCAGCTAAAGATAGTTATTCTGTTTGCATTATTGCTTCAGATTAAGAAAATTATGTGAATTACGGGTACTTTGACTTCATTTTTGATGTTATAGACTGAGCTCGCATCTCAAAATCGTTTGGAAGCTAAAGTAGGGTCTGAAATTGGTGTCGGTTGTCCAAACTTAGTGCAACGTATCTACGGTCGTTAAAAAAATCTAAAAATAATCCGCCGCAACGCGGCGGGGGTTTCCACCTCGTTAAGACAAATATGCCATTTAAAAAAGATATACCGCGTGTTAACAAGAAAAATAAGGACCGAGTTGATGTACATGTGATGCATGGAATTAGTTGACCACTTCCACATCAAAGTATCCAACTTACTGTTGTATCGACACCTAACAAAATCTGATGATAGAAAAATAACGTGTTTCGCTTTCGTGATACAGCATGCATGCAAATTAAATCACTTACGCAATCTCATGCATAGGGATTATGAAATAATCGTACTTGCAAATTTTTGGTTATAATATTTACCTTTATATTAAGAACATAGATAGATATGTGTCAAAATATTACAGTACATAGTTATGCCTAACTTTAAAAAACTTTTTCCATATGAAATTACTTTGAAAACCTTTGAAGAGAATGATATATAAAATTTTGTACTAAAAAGAAAATAGAGTTCTAGAGTTACCTAGTCAACTCTTCTATTTATTTATTTTATCTACAACAAACACGTTAACACCCGTGTTAACTCAAAACTACGACTTTTTCTTTACTAATGCAACTCGATATCCACGTGTCCATGCACACCCATTACTATAAATACAAACACAAACACAACTTCAAAGTCATCCCGTACTTTAAAACAAACGTCTTTTTAAGAACTTGAAGACTTGAAGCATACAAAAATATAAAAGATGGCAGTCTTTAAGTTGAGTTCATTGGTAACTATATATGGCCGTTATGCTTGCATGCATGCAGTTAAGTGGCTCCATGGCTCAGAGAACCCATATCGTTGGAGGTAGTTTAGGCTGGATAGTTCCACCAAACGGACCATCAACTTACACCACGTGGGCATCTCGTGAGACCTTCACCGTTGGTGATACACTCCTTTTTAACTTCATCACTGGAGCACACACAGTTGCTGAGGTTGCCAAGCCGCATGACGGCCCATGCAACGTGGCGAACCCTATATCGTGTCGCCACAGGTCCCACAAGACTTACCTTAAACGCCCCCGGGACACATTACTATGTTTGTAGCGTTGGAAGTCATTGTCAAGCTGGTCAAAAATTGAGTATCAATGTTTTGGGTGGCGCGAGTTCACCTGTGTCGCCACCAACGTCATCTCCTGGACCTTCTCAATGGGAAGCTAGCCCACCATCGTCTGAAACTTTTACGCCATCTCCCACTGGTAGCACCACCGGCCTCTCTCCCACCGTGCAACCACCATCACCTAATGGTGCAGGGAGGTCTTATGCCGCCTTAGGACCGGTCACTTTGTTGGCTATTGTCTTAGCTATCTTTCACTAGGTTGATTATTAGTGATGGGTTATATGTGTTTACTTGATTATATTTGTTAAATTTTGTATTAATATACTTATCTACTTATAATCACATATTGATATAATATTTTTAGACCTTTTTAATCTATATTTTAAAAAAGCCCGAAAAATAATCATGTATTCATCAACTAGCATATTCTACACCAGTTGATCGCAACGATGATCCATACAAATTCAAAAAGTTATACAATTTGTTAATAATGAGTCGGTGTGGGTCATTTGGTCGCATAACGCCTACTACAATTGCATTAAGAACACTTATGCAATATTAACTAAATATTGATTTCTATGCATTGGAGTGATACATGAAAAACTAGTCAAATTGATTAGTAAGATCAACTTATCACATGAGATTATTATGGTGTGACAACAGTTCTTCTCAAGTGTAAAAGATCCATGGATATGATTTAGAATACTATTTTGGTGTAACATGGACAAATCATGATTAACGGAGGATAAGAATATAACGCAAACAAGTGTTAATCAGGGCGGTGCGCGCCTGATTGATGTTACCCCTTATCTACAAGGGAGATTTTTCAGGATTAGACTGTTCGAGCGCTAGCAAGTGTTGATGTACTGCTTTTATAAGCTGTTGAAGCATTATAAAATGTTTGTGTTTGTTTTATTTCTTACGATTCCGTTTGGTGTTCGCAAAAGTTTTATCAGGATAGATAGGCCTGGTCGTTTGTATTTTTGGCCTCTTATATGCCCGAATGGCGTGTTTTCCTGGAGAATAATGTTTCTCGGATGTTTATGAGGTTTGTAGGTCGATTATGCCTGCCTAGCCGTGTTTCCTTTATGAATACCTTCTCGAGAATACTTTTCCGGGACTATTTAACACTTTTACCGGGACATGTGGGTCCCACACCAATTGTCGCCGGTCAAACAAGTCCGACGTGGCATATACTTTTGCCGGGACGCGTCCCCGAGAAACTATTTTGGACTTTAATTTAAATACCCTAATTACGTTATTAGTCCGACGTGGCACACGCTTTTTGATCATTGCCACACCTCAAATGGGACAAACCCCGTTATGTAAACATCTCCTGTGTTTGACTTTTATTATTTGACGGGACATATCCCCCTGGAAGTAAATAATCACTTGTTGAGTTAAACTCTTTCGCCGGGACATATCCCAGGAAAGAGGTTAACTAAAATATGCTCTTGTACTTTCGCCGAGGACATGTCCCCAGTAAACTTAGTGACCCATTGTGCGGAATATTGTGCAAAATGGGTAATTTCCAGATTTTTTCCGGCAATTCTCCGGAAAAAATCTACAACCTGTTTTAATATGCCACAACCTGTTTTACCAATGTTTAATATGCCAATCATAACACAAATTCGCTAAACATAATATCATATATACCCATCAATCGTTAACATAGTTATCCTTTTCCAAAATCGCCAAAACGGTTCCTAAACCGTTAACGCATGATCATCTACAAAACTATCCAAAACTACCTATCCGCAAATGGTCCAAAACTATACGTATAATCCATTTACGGGAATCCTAGCACATAATGCACATAAACGACATAATAATCCATGTTATTCTCTACAAACATATCCAAAACGTGTTAAAGTAACATAAATCGGCATCTCAAACCCCACTACCCCATTACCGTCCCCGGTATCTCTAGACTCACCGGATGGAGTAGCACCGATCCCGACCCACCTCTCCGGATCCCGACCCACCGGTGGAGTAGCACTTGATCCCGGGCGGATCAGATTCGCTCCCGCCAACCCGGCAATGTCCTCACAAACCCATGACCTGGTCCATCCGACTCCTCCGTAGCGAGCTCTCGGTCTGCTTTCGCAATGTTTCCGCATTGAGGACACATCCGCCGCATCACGAGGTCGGAGGCGCTAAAGGTCTTCTTCACTCCACCGCCGGTAAGACCCGACCTACACCAGAATATGACCGCTACCGCTACCACCAATCACGGTGACGCAGAATCTCGCGGTCATCATTCGGGTCCCATCGGAGGTGCTCTCTTCCCGCATCCGCAACATCTCGCTCGTTTAGTTACAAAAACAAGAAAAGTAATATATAAGTCGTGATGCATTATATATCATCAAAATGGGTGACTTTGAAAATAAATTATACTTACATATCTAGCCTCGGATAACGGGACTCAAAGACATCGCCTCGTATGGTTCCGACGGTAAAGCTCTATCAAGTCTTCTCCAACCGCCGCCACCTCATTGGTCAACTGCTTAGAAATAAAATCAATAACGACACACCCAACACCATGTATATATATAAATAAAATGATTAAATAGTTTCTTACAAAGTTATGGCGAATAGCAAGATACGATCGAGATCCGTGAAGGCTAGAACTCGTGTTCGCCATTCGGTTTTGTCGGTTCACCTCGAGATCTTTCGCTTCTTGGGGTTTGTCCAAAGCTTAACTCGCGTATTTTAAATTATAAAACTATTATATATATATTAATGATTATTATTATTATTATTATAAAGTGTCGATCCATAAATTTACCAACGCATCCCAATCCTCTTGCGTCTTGTTCTCTCGGACGCTTTCTTTTGATCTCCTCAATTTTCTCCACCCCACCGCCGTAAAGTTATCTTTTTGTACCTATATTTGTTGTCGTCGTATCGCTTTTGGAGATAATACTCGACATCATCAACAATCTTGTCTCCATTCGGGCCAACAAGATGTGTGTCGAGATCAAAGTAGTGCAATAAAATATAAATAAAAAATACAAATATAAACAAACAATTTGAATAAACAAACAAGTTTGAATAAATAAACACAATAATTAAAAAATAAAGGTTAAAAAACTTACGTGTAGATGCTCATGGATGTGGGCCTTGGCCGTTTCGGGAACCTTAGCCCATGAATCGCAAAACATGGGAATCGAGTCCCGTAACACCTCCCCAACATAGTTGGAGAACCAAGAAGAGTGAGGGCCCACGTGTGTCCAAAACCCCTCCTGGTTGACCCGAAAATCGATCGACACAGGACGACCATCCAGTGCCCTCTTCGCCTTGAGTGCCGTGTTCTTAGTGGGACCACGCACCACCTTCCCGCCTTTCCCAATTTTGGCGTTTGGGTTGGCAGCTTTGGATTTAGAGCCTACAAGTAATCAAATTCAAGTGATGATGACATAAAATAACATTTTATCAATTTAAAATAACATGTAATCAAATACAGTTTAGTGAAAAATAATTCAGAAATTCTTACGCTGGCAATTGGTGCCTATCCTCCTCGAGGGACCACGAGGTGGCGAATTACCTCCATCGCCACCGTGAGACCTAGCTACAACATCTGCCATCTGTTAAACGAACATAGAAATTAGTGAAGAAACATATATATAATTAAATAAATAAATAAATAAATAAATAAACAAACAAATAAAACACATTTTACAAGTATATATCAACAAGATAATTATAATAAATAAATAAATAAATCAATAAATAAATAAACAAACAAATAAACACATTTAACCACTCGATAACAATTTCATTCAAATAATTAAGTGTTGTTCTACAAATTACAATTCGAGATTAATCTTCCACATCATCAACATAAAATTCAACATTATTAGTAATGTCATCTTCATCATCTTCATTCTCGTGGTCATCATCATCATCAGATGCTAAATCATGAGGAACGTGATCATCATAATCAATATCATCTTCGTCTTCCACAATAGTGATAATTGGTGGTGGTGCCTCAACTTCCGTTGGTTGAACATCTATATTTATAATGTTATAATCCAACTGATCCAACTCAGCAGAGAGTGTGATATGTGATGAGTTGTTGTCATGTACAACATCCTGGTTGTCTTCTACCACAATGATATCCG
Source organism: Chrysanthemum lavandulifolium (assembly GCA_022545495.1). Lineage (NCBI taxonomy): Eukaryota > Viridiplantae > Streptophyta > Magnoliopsida > Asterales > Asteraceae > Chrysanthemum > Chrysanthemum lavandulifolium. The sequence continues at coordinate 6,344,287 of CM040238.1, forward strand.
GGTTCCAAATCTTTCGATGATAAGAATCTTGGACGGCCTTCCAATTACCACGTTTACCCGGGAAATCAAGGTAAAAGACTTGTGTTGCTTGCGTTGCAAGAATGAATGGTTCATTTTGAAACGATACACGATCGGTCATAATTTGCGTAATGTTGTTTCTTTAGTGTCGAACCATTTGACTTTGAACAACACAACATTGAATGAAATATATGAAAACTCGAGAATTTCTTCAAGCTGGCCATAATGCATTCCTCCATCAGGGTTAGGAGTTGAAATTCCGCTGTTTTGAGTTGAACGACGTAAATCACGGTCGTGTACAGTAAACTTCACACCGTTGACTACGCAAGAGTTGACTGAGACTGCAGTACATGATGGTCCACAAGCCAAAGCGAATAACTCGGCGGTACAACTTAGGTCCTTCTGTACTTTTAATTCACGAATCTATGAAAAAGTTAAGAATAGATAGATATGAGTAATAGTCGTTATTTATACTGTGGTAATACATACAATAAGTCTACCTTCATCTCAAACCAATGAGGAAACCCTTCTTCCAAGTCTCGCCAGAAATGCCTTGTAAATGTTCATGATATTAGAATAAGTCGTCGAATAACAACTTACGTGAAACAAATTTTGAAATAAAACGCTGCACTCTTGTACGCGCTCATGTACTGGTCGATTTCATGATTGTTGTGTAGTACGTACCATACTACTTGCTTCATTGTGTCCGCTTTAAACCGAACTAATGATTGTTTACCATTCTTTTGCGATCGATCGAAACACCTCAAATCGACTTGTTGGCCTTGGACCGTCCTCATTCCGGTCAGACGATTAAATCTCGCCTCAACACCCGAAAATAATGCGAATGAAAGTTAATGCTTCATCGCAATATAACCCTCCGCTATTGAACCTTGTGCTTGGCTTTATTTCGACATAATTTTGAGCTTTTTCATGTATCTTTCAAATGGATACATCCACCTCATGTAAACAGGACCGCCTTCAATAGCCTCTTCCGTAGATGAATAACCAAGTGAATCATAATGTCAAAAATTTGGAGGATATATTTGCTCGAAAGCGCACAAAATATTGATCGCTTGTTCTCTAGCTTTCAACATGTCATCCACCATCAAAGTTCGAGCGCATATTTGTTTGAAGAATGAACAAAGCTCGATTATTGGTGTTGCGGTGGTTTGGTCCTTCAAGTAATTTTGAAGTCCAGAAGAAGCAACCGTTGCATCATTATGTGACAATCATGAGCCTTCAAGCTGTTATGTTGCTATCGTTGCCGGTCACTTTATGCTTGAAGTTAGATCCAAACCCATCATGTAGTTTAACACCTTTGATGAATTAAGAAAAAAATCAGGATATTAGAATAAGTTGTCGAAATGAATACGCGAATTAATTCGAACAAAGAAATTTTCAAATAAAACGCGTACCTTTAATGAATTGACAAAAAGTTTTCTTTCTTCGGTTGTGAAAGAGTACGAGGATGAGGCTTAGAGCACTTCCCGCTTCCTTTGTTGACGAGCCACAAGTCAAGACGAATATTCAAATTTTGTAAGTCTTGTCTTGCCTTGTTGGTGTCTTTTGATTTGTCATTCATTAACAAAGTACCCAACACACTCTCACACACATTTTTTCGATATGCATGACATCTAAATTGTGTTTTAGTGTAAGAAAAGACCAATACTCTAGCTCGTAGAAAACATATTTTTTGTCCAATTCAATTCGCGATCTTGATCACGTTTTTTTTCGCACCCCCATATCTTGGATGTTTCCGGGACACGCTTAGGCAATCTTCTTAGTTGATCCAAGATGTCATCACCGGTAAATTTTCTAGGAGGGTCTCAGATCATCTACCTCTGTATAGAATGCCCTTCGTTCTTCCGCCATTTATTGGTCATGCTTAAGAATCTTTTGTGACCAACATAAGCGGTTTTGTTTAACACGCGATAGTCGGAGTGTCTACATTACATGTCGGACATGCCTTGTAACCTTGCCCACTCCACCCGGACAAACTACTTGAGCGGGAAAGTCATTGATAGTCCATAAAAGCGCCGCTTTCATACTGAATCGGTGCATGTAACGGCATCCTTAGTCATGACTCCATCTTTCCATAAAGTCTTTAGGTCATCAATCAAAGGCCTCGTGTAAATATCAATATCCTTCCCGGTGATTTGGGGCCCGGAATTAACAATGTCAACATAAGAGAAGTCTCTCTCATACATATCCAGGAGGCATATTGTATGTGGTTAATATGACCGCCACATGTTGTATGATCGACTAAGGTTGCCGACGGATTGAAACCATCGCCACCAACCCTAACCGGACGTTTTTTTTCTTTAGCAAATTCCTTCAATACTTGATGTCAAATTTCTTCCATGCTTGACCATCAACCGGTGTTGCATCTTACCGTTCTCCCTAGATCGCCCAGACGCATGCCAAGTCATATGTTTTGCAGTGTGTTTAGACTTGTACAAACGTTGTAGTCTAGGAATGATAGGAAAGTAACGCAACACCTTGTTAGGAACTTTCTTCCCAGTGTGTTCTTTTCTTTCCATCTACTAGCGCCGCAGATCGGACAAGTCTGCAAATCTTCGTTACCCGCCCCCCGATATAAAAAGCAATCATTTACACAAGCATGTATCGATTCATATCCTAACCCGATAGTTTTAAATGTCTTCTTTATTTCATAGTATGACGATGGCATGTTGTATCCTAGAACAGGCGGAAAACTTCCTTGAATAAAGTTAGGAACTCATTAAATGTGGTGTCACTCACTTTACCTTTGACCTTGATGTGCGTAATCTTTGCCATAAAGTCTAATGAAGACATCCACCACAGTGGGTATAGTTTTTCGTTGGCGGTGGCAAGTAACTCCTCATACTCATTACGTTGAGGAATTGCGTCGTTACTTGTCTCGCCAATATTTCCTTGAGTTGGATCATCCGGTTCGTTATTCGGACCAATATCATGAAGGAACTCAGCCATGTCACTCATCCCAAGGTGTCTTGTGTTGTGTACGGTTGTTCGCCATCCGCTCACCATGATTATACCATTTCGTATAACTATGGTCCCACCATTTGTGTGTATGTGGTCAAACAAAAAGTGCTTTATCCGGTTTACGTTTAAACAAAGAGCACAAGGACATTTTATATTCCCATCAATATTCACCAAGGGCTTGCAATGCTTGCGTAAAGCTTTAAGACCAACTAAGAATTTCTCTCGTACGTGCTAGTGAGACCCAACTTTTATCAATTGGCATAATCTGCGTTTTAATGAAGCAACAAATAATTATATAGACTTAAAATGTTCACCTAATCCAACTATGGAAGGCAATCCTAACTCACTCTTTGAATGTTTCGTCTCATATATGAATGCGTATAATTGAATTTACTATTTGAGAAAATTTGGAGAAGATTTCCTCAACTCCCCAAATATGTGCATTAAAGACATATTCGTAGGAGTAAAGGGAAACACCGTCGAAATTTTCACAAATAGTAAATCAATTATACGATTCATATCCTAAATGAGACAAAACATTCAAAAGCGATCCCAAATAGGGACTTTCCAAATTAATTTCTAATAAATTAATTTCGGACGGTTTTCTATAGGATGATTAACTTCGGACGGGACTTTCCAAATTAATCACTAAAGTCCTAAAATCATTTACAACAGTTCAACACAATTTACAATACTAACATATTCGCATTGTCAATTTTGGCTTATATATCACAAGGACGGCTTATTTGGAGACTTGTGAGCTTATATAAGTTTATTATATCATAATATACTTATATCACCACAAGTCTCCAAATAAGCCGGAAAATTGAAGCTTATGAAATATTAGCAGGTGTGATATCGATATTGACAAACAAATGTATCTCAAATAGTTGCAAATACAAAACAAGATTATAAACGACATTTCACGTGTATTAAGTGAACAACTTAGCAAAACTACAAGGTTTTTTTTTTTTTTTCACCTTAACCTATGTATCTTTTAATTACTATAACCGGATGAATGCAAAACGTCTTTATTCGGATGAACTATAAGATATAAATTACTATAACTACCTTAACCCTATTTATCTCGCCACTTAACCGTTTCAAATTGATTTATAAGCAAAACAAATGCAAAAAGTTTATGTTTAACAAGAATATAATAGCGGGTTTTGAAGGAAAAACATAGCGATTGTGGTCTTGGCTCTCGGCTAGCTGGTCTTGACAGAAGGCTGGTCTCGGCTATTGGCTGGTCTCGACTGTAAAAAAATCAAAATTGTTAATAAAAATCAAAATTATTAATAAAAATCAAAATTACAACATAAACCAAACACCTTGTGGGATGTCGTTTGGGGATAAACCAAACACCCTTGGTGGGATGCTATTTGGACAACATAAACCAAACGCCTTATGGGTGATAACACCGGTTATAAGTCAAAACAAACACCCTTGTGGGTGATAAGCCGGTTATAAGTCAAACAAACACCCCTTGTGGGTCGATAAGCGGTTATTAATAAAACCAAATAAGCCATAAGTCAAAGCAGAGGCTAGCTTCAAAACCTTAGCATAGAAATCACGACTTATGGGACAAGTATAAAAGCGTTTTATGTTAAATCGAAAATTTGTAATGGTTATAAGTAAACAAGTTCTATGGCGTTGATAGTGTGAAAGCGTGAATGAGCTTATGTATAACATATATGAATACTAAATACGGTTGAAATACTATTTGCAAGCTTATTAACCTTATTTCTAATGATATGTTTATCTCAAGGCGAAACAAGCTTTACGAGCTCGAAAAGAATTGGTAAGGCTCCAAGCCATAGTACGAGGTCGACTAGTTAGAAAACAAGCGGATGTGACACTTAGTTAGAAAAGCTCAGGATAGAGCTCAAGCTAATCGCCTCTAATAATGGTAGATATTCATCATCATTTTGTTAGCCCGTTTCACAATCTTTTTGCCTATGTTGGAGCTAATTTTACATACACTAATCATAATTAGTTTCATTAAAGCTACCTCTAAACTTATTGAACAAACTAAATTATCATGATATTGTAGCCCACCCCAACCTATTTCTAAAAACATAAACACAAATTAATGCACTATAACTTTTGCCGGGACATGTCCCCGCTAAAACATAAACAAGTAACAAAAAACCAATACCTTCGGTTGTGGGGTCTCGAGAGTGTTCGTTCGGTCTCGGCTTCACTTCGGCTTGGGTATCGGTCTCGAGTAACGGCAGTTAAAAATAATTAAAATAAAAAAAAAAATTAACAAAAAATTAATAAAAATCAAAACTAAAACAATTAACAATTAACAATCTCAAAAATCTATAAACAATAACAAAAAGTTAAACAAATTAACAAAATTAAAAACACTTAACAAAGATAAAATTAACCTCGGTTTGTAATGTGGGGGATTGTCGAAGTAAGAAATGAGAAGATAAGAGAAAGAATCAAACAATGAGAGGTTTGAGGAAAGAATTAAACAAGGAGAGGGTTTAAGCAAAAATTATGAGTGTGGGAAGACAACGCAGTGGTGGTGATGAAGTATTAGTAATGAGAGTAGAAATGGAGGTGGTGGTGAAGTATTAGTGGTGAGGAGTGGTGGTGTTGTGGTGGTGGTGGTGACTTGAGAGGAGGAAGACGAGTGGTTTTTGCTTTTTTTCCCGAGTGAGACCAGATCATCAATAATTGAGGTTAATATTTCCTTTCAACTTTTGTCGGGGACATGTCCCGGTGAAAGTTTTCTTTGTCTTCTAGCGACACTTTTTACGGGACAAGTCCTCCGGAAAATGATGGCGGGATAAAGTAAAAGTGTGGAGGGAAAATGAAAATTTACGCCAAAACTTTCCCAGAGGACATGTCCCCGGGAAAAAGGTTTATTTATAAAATTAAAATTATCATTTTATATAATTAGAATTAATAATAAATTATAAAATTATATAATTAAATTTAACCTAAAAATTATAAAACTAATTTTAATTACTTTTAACATAGGTTGCACGAGATACGGTGCATTGGTATATGTATCATGTTAAACAACCAAGTATAGGTGCTATTGGTATACGATCATGTTAAAGGACCAAGTATAGGTGCATTGGTATACGATCATGTTAAACGACCAAGTATAGGTGCATTGGTATACGATCATGTTAAACGACCAAGTATAGGTGCATTGGTATACGATCATGTTAAACAACCAAGTATAGGTGCTATTGGTATACGATCATGTTAAAGGACCAAGTATAGGTGCTATGGTATACGATCATGTTAAACGACCAAGTATAGGTGCATTGGTATACGATCATGTTAAACGACCAAGTATAGGTGCTATGGTATACGATCATGTTAAAGCGACCAAGTATAGGTGCATTGGTATATGTATCATGTTAAACGACCAAGTATAGGGGCTATTGGTATCGATCATGTTAAACGACCAAGTATAGGTGCATTGGTATACGTATCATGTTAAACGACCAAGTATAGGTGCTATGGTATACGTATCATGTTAAAGGACCAAGTATAGGTTCTATGGTATACGTATCATGTTAAACGACCAAGTATAGGTGCATTGGTATACGTATCATGTTAAACGACCAAGTATAGGTGCTATTGGTATACATATCATGTTAAAGGACCAAGTATAGGTGCTATTGGTATACGTATCATGTTAAAGGACCAAGTATATGTGCTATGGTATACGTATCATGTTAAACGACCAAGTATAGGTGCTATTGGTATACGATCATGTTAAACCACCAAGTATAGGTGCATTGGTATACGATCATGTTAAACCACCAAGTATAGGTGCATTGGTATACGATCATGTTAAACCGACCAAGTATAGGTGCATTGTTTCAGCTTGTTCAATGGTCTCAACTTTCCACCAAAATAATGGCGCCAAAACTTCCCTCCAAAAATACTGGCGCCAAAACTTCCCACCAAAAGCTACCAAATCTGCTTTATATATCCCACCAAAAGCTACCAGATCTTATCCTCAAAACCACTCAACCTCACAACCTCTTATCTTCACACAAATTTCAAAACCTGAGATGGAGCCATTTAATCCTTTTATGTGTTCTTGTGGAGAAGGAAATATAAAATTAAGAACATCACATAGAGATTATTCAGCTGGACGACAATATTAATCATGTCCTCTGTCAAAGGTGAATAATCATTCATTTCTTATTTATGTAAATATACAAATAATTGGGTTGTAATATCTTATAATTTTCTTATTATGTAACAGCCTAGAAAAGATAATGGGTGCGGATATTTTATGTGGAAGGATGCATTTGACGAGTACTTAAGAACAATATCTTCTCAAGGTTCTGGATCTGCACCAACAGAGTGCTCGAGCTTCCATGAAAAAGATCTTAGGATAAGCTTGCTAGAATCACAAAAACATGTGCTAGAGACAAGAGTAAGGTTGCTGGAGGCCAGACTTGAAATGGCAAGGATTCCTGACGACCACACATGTTAGTCGGATGCATAACTTCGTGAGTTGTTAGGTGACATGTAAAATCTTTGTATGTAGTAGTAGTTGTTGTTGATGATGTTGTTTTTGTTGTTGTTGTTGTTCTTGATCAAAGTAGTACGTAGTTGTTCTTGTAGTTGTTGTTGTTGATGTTGTTGTTCTTGTAGTATGTATCTGTCATGTATTTTTATAAATCAAAGCACATGCTGGATTTGTAAAGCTGACCATGTTCTTAGTTAACCAGATTATGGTGTCCAAACACCCTTTTTCCAATACTAACAAACACGAATTAAGAACCATATTAATTCATCATAAATTTAATATTTTTGTTTTTCCCATAGCTATATATCTACTCTGTTTCGTCAAGTCTCATCAATAAATCCCAAGCGTTGGATAACCTGCAGATACAACCCAGCTGCTCAAAATTCAAGTCTTCGTTTATTTGGACCAAATATTTAGTTATGTATTAATAGTTGCAACAAAATGTACCTTTTATAATCAAAGGTTTTGCCGGGACATGTCCCTGGGAAAGGTTTATGGAATTTTCCCGCGAACAATAAATATGCTTTGACTTGGTCAAAATTTTGGTAAAGTTAAATACACTTTCAAGGGACATATCCCCGGAGAAAGTCCGCGTTGAATTTTGACTATCCGGTCAAAATTTGTTGAATATTCAATATACTTTCGCCGGGGACATGTCCCCGCCGAAAGTTTATGTTGAATTTTCCCAAACAGGTCAGCGCATTTATGCACCACGTCAGACGAAATTTTGTGGTTTAGTGACTTTCGCCGGGGACTTTGTGTCTCCGGCGAAAGCCTCCTTGCCCGTCTATCCGATTGTTGTAGTGTAAGCCTCTCAGGTGTTACTGAGTTTAGTTTGTGAGGAAGCGCGTTCCTGGTAATCGTCGTGTATCAATTGCTTGAGGCTTAAATGGAACTCCTCAGGAGTGTTTGCTCAGGATCTATAAATCTCTTAACCGTTATAGATTTTTTTATATAAGGGTGTGTTCGCTTGATAATTTTCATACCTCAGCTGTTTGTGAGGTTAAATTTAAATCCTAGGAGTGTATATTGCAAATTCCTTTTTCCTTTCGAGAGCATTCTGTAAGCACAAAGGTTGATGACAAATTTAGAGCTAATTAAGTCTTTGCAATAGCTAGCACATTTAGTGATTAAATAAATGTAGCCAACTACCGCTCAGGTTAATGACATGTTCTCATTAGACGTACATGAACCAATATGCGAAATTGTAGTCTGTTTGACTGTTCAGGTATCTCTAACATACTTGAGACTAGCATATATTCGAATTCATTGGCATTGGGACCATCTTGTGACAAACTTTCATATGTTTAGCTATGTGTCACGTAAGCTAAGTATGTGGATACGAAAGACATGATTGACCTGGCCAGTCGCCGATGGGTGACACATTGTAAATGTACACATAATATGTTTCAAACATATTGATTTTACATTGCAATAGTGTGCGAACATGTCGTAATGGCGTATGAGCCTGAGGGCGTATGAGCCTGACGACGTTTGAGCTTCATGACATGTGAGTCTGATGGCCGTATGTGAGCCTGATGTAGTGGCTTATTGTCACACCCCGCCGAAGGCGGAAACGCGAAGTATAACTGGAAAGGAACACAAGCAAAAGATAATAGAACATACCAACGTTTAAGATTTAAAGGAAAGGATACATTATTACAATACTAGTTTAGCCGACATCGGCAAATATAATACAAAGTTTAGTTCCCAAAAGATTGCATTTTAATACATAATGATTAGTAGTGACATGTGAAAACTTCATTATACAAAGACCTTGAAGAAAAGCTTACTGACGATCACCTGAAATGCATGAAAGAAAACGGGTCAACTATGAAAATAGTTGGTGAGTGTACACGTTTTACATAATATGAAAACTCTTAAAAGAGAGTCAAAGGTTTCGGTCATTGTGAATAGTCCACAAAGCAAAGGCATTGTAAATCCACTCAGTTCCAAATTCCGCCCATACAAAACTTGCAACCTGTGTGTTCACAACCCATTGCACAAAAATGGTATGTCTAGTAGTCAAGTATACGTTGTCATAATAGTTCACAATATAGCACCACGTATATAATAATGTATGCCAGGCAAAGCCCATAGAATAAATAATATGCGTCCCGTAACATAGTGAACGAGAGGTTGGCCGACCTCTAATAGCGCTATCCATACTACCTACTAATAGGAGACTAACAATGCGAATGTACGAACGGTACATCATACAACTATTAATATACAATTAAGAACGCCCGAACATGGGAGAATTTGCATCTTTGCCCGGTCAGGGAGACTTTAAGTCGATAACGCTCCGTAACATGGGAAGACGTAATATAAAGTGAGTATGGTTCATTAAGTTCAAAACAAGTCATAAGTTCATAATTAAGTCCAAGTGTTCCATTCAAAAGTTCGTAATTAAGTTCAAGAGTTTAAGTCGAGTTCAAAAGTTCAAAACAGTCAAAGAGCTCGAAACATATCAAAAGGTTCAAAATAGTCAAAGGGTTCAATATAATGTCAAACAAGTTCAAAATAGTCAAAGGGTTCAATATAAAGTCAAACAAGTTCAAAATAGTCATAAGGTTCAATATTAAGTTAAAAGAGATTAACTATATGTCAAGTTAAAAGAGATTAATTATATGTCAAAATGTTTTAAATCAAGTTAAAAGATGTAACATATTGGATTTCATAAACACACAAATAAGCTCAACAATGGATCGAATAGTATAGTGTTTAGAGAAAGAAAGTGGGATCCTTTCCAGGGAGAGAAAGTGAAAGAAAACATAGAAGGTTAGATTAAGATGAATGAAAGGTCCAACCCTCTACCTGGGAGGTAGAGGTATATATAGTTACAACTAAACGTCCTCCTTCTGACCGTGGATCGTGCATACAGGGTAAAGACCGTCCTTCCTCCACGGTGTTGCTCTAAACTAAATAACTAACTAATAAAACAAGAATAACGATATGTCACGAGCTAACTTATGCTAGATTATATTTGGGGTGACCGACTCTTCACTATGGAATTTCTAATTCTAACAATCTCCCTGGGAGGTCACCCCATATTTTACATTTCAATCCTAGCATTCTATTTAATCTTCGCCTTGAGCTCAGACATTAATTCTTCAACATCCGTGATCTTTGTGCTTTTGCAAGGATTCTTTAAAGTCCGATAACTTTGTACTTTAAGTGGAGGCCTTTATATCGATCCACATCATAGATGATCTTCGAGCTTTAATCGAGATCATCACCACAAGAAATCTGGATCACCCTTTATTGTGTTGCCATCATGTGAAGTTGTGACTTTCGGACCGACATGCTCACATTCGGATCATGACATCTTTCCATCGAGTAGCGGAAGCTTTACGGTTCATGATATTTGTAGCAACAGTAAGGTAAGCATAGTATAAAAATATCGTAACCGTGTTATGTAGATATGCACCACCATGATTTCTTCAATTAAGTGTGGATGCCGTGAGCATGCGGCTTTGATTGATCACTCAATTTCGATCACCGCAACCATTCAAATGTACCGCAAACAACATTTAGCAATAAAACACACGAAAGTGTCTTTGATCACATTCGTTGAATTGAGGTACACGCCCACGGTTCCCCGCTGATCAAGACAAGTACTACTTGTGATCGTGTAGGATTCCTAAGAATCTCCTTGATGTGGTTTCGCAGCTGTTTCTAGCCGTTCTCAAACCGGAAAGTCTCAAAGAAGACAACACGGAGCGAGTGAACCAAAGAATTGAGATTCACCGATTGATGAAAATGATTTGAAAACAATCGCAGTATTGCTTGAAGAAAGAGTTTTGCAATACGAAGAAGGTTTTATGAGAAAGATCAATTTTCAAACAAAATACTTTTTGTATTAGAGAATGAGTACACATTCGTCGTGCTAGTGAAAAGAAGAGATTCGCACATCGAACGGTTTTTCTAAAAGTATTTTTCAATCGTAGATACTTTTGAATTTGAAAACATAAGTACACATTCGACGTAAGCATAGAAAAGAAGGTTTGCACATCGAACGGTTTTTCCAAAAGTATTCGCCAATTCCATTCCGGACCAAGGTTGATTCAATAATGAATCGCCCCATCGCTTTCTATCCAGCTTGTCACAAGCTTGATCTTTGCAAGATTTCACATGTCACACACCAAGAGCTTGTTTGATGTTGGCTCTAGAAGGATTTCCATCTTCATTGTGAATATTTTACATATCACTCGGATGTTCCGGCAATACCACAAGGATAATGCGAGGACTCTTAATATATACTTACTTTCCACATTGTGTGAAAAACAAGTCTTCAAGAATTTAGTGTCCTAACGAGATATTGTGGATGATCTCTTGGCTCTAGACTCAATTGTGCACATTTGGTTCCTATGTCGGAGACTAGGGAGAGGGTCTCCTTCTTCAATATCAACAATCTCTAAGAGAAAGTCGATAGATTATGTCGGTTCCCCGTGAGAATGAAACAAGCCCTTTTAAGAGGAACTTGAGTGGCTTGGGAATTATAGTGCAGTGTGTCACTGGTTCCATGACGTCTTGTCTTCAATACCAGTGTTACCTTAGTAACCACTTAGTAGCATATGTATTAAACCCGGTTACTGCCCTAAGGTTGAATTGATGGAGGCTATTTCTTTTCACCCTTTTCATATTCAGTTCTTTTTCATTCTTCAACCCCTTCTGCTTACCGAGACTTCATTACTAGAACCTTGTTGGGTTTATTCCAAGACTAGCCTCGTCTCATCCGCACTCTTCCTATATCTCAATTTTCTCCTTTTTCATCATACCTAAGGACTCTACACTATCTAGTGGATTATCCTCGGTAGATCCCTCCGGCTCAAGCGGATCGTGGGAACAAATACCTAACCTCACCATCCTTATAACTCCATGCATAAAGTAAATGGTCGGTCTTTTGGTACGCTTCTTTCCTTCATGAAACCAATTGAAAATCATTTGGAAAAACAATCAAGGTACTTGTGATACGAGATCAAAGCATTTTGTACCTTAATAGTTTTGATCATTTAGAAAACCTCCCCCTCAACATGTGCGTGTGATTTAGAAATTGTTTAGCACAAGGAGGCAAGAGGACTTTGAAATATTTTCTTTGATCACAATTTTCATACGAAAAGGCCGTTTGATTTTCTTGGTAAAGTTCTCCCCCTCAATATGTGCATAGGATAAGAGAAATCATTTTAACACATAGAGGCAAGAGTACTTTTGAAGCACATCCACGAACACAAAATCCATTAAGAAAACCAATTGAAAACTCAATCAAGGTACATTATGTTAAAACATAAAAGCTTTTGTACCGATAGTTTATTTTCTTTTAGAATGCTCCCTCAATATATATGCTTCGAGATTCAAAGCGCTTAGCACATACGAGAGAGCAACCGCACAATTGAATCAAACGATCACCTTTATCAAATTTCATTATTAAATCACAAATTCTCCCCGATCAAAAATATCAAACCCTTTGAGATTTTGGATCCCAAGTGATTTAATTAAGTTTAGAAAACATGGGAGAAAATGTGGCCTTGTTTAAATACTCATCCGGTTTTGGATAAATCCTCCTCCTCAACATGTGCATTATGTATATTGAAATCGTTTGACACATGGAGGTGGAGTGCCTTTAAAGGACTAAAACCAATTCCATATAAAATGCATTTTAGATTTAAATCACGATCTCTACCCGATCAAAATTTCAAACCTTTTGAGATTTGTGAACCCAATTGATTTATATCATTTAAAACATTTTGGGGAAAGACGTGGCTTGATTTAACTTTGAAAAATGATGATAAGGACCAACTCTAGAAATTAAAGATTGTTAGTGTCGTATGATAGTTTTTTAAACGATCTTTAAGTAAAATAAAACAGCTTCACAATCAAACAAGAATGTAAAAAATTTCATTTTGTAAGATCTTTGAGTTTTTAAGAAAATCATACCATGACATAACATTAAATCTTTAGATCACCACTTTATTTCGTACAAACGGACTTGATAGATGAAATATCGCTTTGAAAATATTTAATTTAAAATCACTACCCCTCAATTGATGACCAAGTCGATAATTGAGTGACTTAGATTTTGATAAAAATGAAGTCCGTGATTTTCAAAATTTAGTCCAATTTAGTTTCAAAAACAATATTTTCTATTTTCAAAACAATTTTATTCAAATTAATCAAAATTGTTTAAAAATGGTATCCCGACAAAGATAAGTTAGGTGGTTGAGAAGCTTCCGTTGTTGTTGTCGTAGGGTTTGAAGAAACCATCTGCCGATGCGGTGAGACTTCTTCTTACGTTGCATTTTGAATGCCAACCGAGGTCAAATTAAGCTCTGCTTTCTTCAATCACTTAGAAGAAAACCATCTGCAGATGCAAGTGAGACCTCTTACGCTGCATTTATGCCAACTCTCCTTAGAAGTCCAATTAAGCTCCATTTCTTCATTTGTCAACCCAAGATATAGTTACCCTTTCCTTTCGCATCCAATCATCTTCAATTGTGGGATCCGGATCGGAACATTCTTTATACCAATATACCGCATACGTTAGTGAACACACATACAAATATATGGTGGTCGACATCACCCATAACAACAATCGACTAATTAAAGTCAATTCAACATAACAATCAGATCATATAAGGCCTTAGAACACTAAACGCCTTGATGAGTAAAACCTGAGTTTCTCTCGGTCATGACATTTGTTTTCCCGGATATCTTCAATCACTTAGAAGAATTAAGTTCATCAAGTTTACTCGCCATGAGTCAAACCTTGAGTTTCTCTCATGGTAATAACATTTGTCTTCCTAGGATATCTTCAATTTCTTAGAAGTATTAAGTACATCAAGTTTACTCGCTTAGATGCTTGTCTCCTTTCCCTTTCTCGGTTTTGATACTTGTAATCAAAGAACTCTTTCAAGGCCCAAATACTTGAAATATTTTGAGAAGAACATCATTAGCTCAAGTATCTATGAGAGTCAACTTGTCAAGAATAACGTGAGCAAGTCTAATTAGGGATTAAATTTGGCATTTCAAACTCCCCAATTAGTGCTCTCCCTAAACCGACAACTGCTTGATAAATGCCTGTAATAAGAAGAAGTCTTTTGATAATCACATGCAACTCGTCTTTAGTCTTCTAACATGTAGCAAAAAATGTAGAACAAACTATAGACTCGACCTTCTTCAAGATTGTTCGGTTGGGAATAGATAGTTAACATCTTCAACTCACACCAAAAGCATCCCAATTAACTTACATCTTGCAAATCCCTTAACTAAAATCTCCCAATCAAACAAGAATGTAAAGTCGCTCATCAAGAAAATCGACAATAAGGCCGCATAACGAACACACAAGATGGTAACGCTAAACTACCAATCACATCAAACAAGAATAGAGATTGTGCGGAATCATCATGTTGATGTATACGTGAAGCATTAACCGGAAGCACTTTGTCGATAAACTCATCAATCCGAGTGAAGATGTCAACCAACGGCTCTTAGAAGAAACTCCATGTAAAGATGATCCGATAAGAAGAAGCTCGGTTCTTACATGAGTTAGAGCCGTTTGACCATATATTCTCAAATATTAATCAATCATGCAAAAATTCACACTTTTCTCCCTCAAGAATTGCATACGGAGATGCCATTCTTGATTAAATAAGTGAAAATCATCCGAATGTTCTATTCACACTTCTCCCGAAAAATAAGCACGTGATGTCACTATCTTCATTATAATCGAGCAAGTGGAATGAGAAAACAATCGATGGTAGCCCGGTTCACTTGATGACCAAGCGCATGGAAAAGTATGAAGCATGTTGATGAGAATGGTCATAATAGAAGATTTCTTCTTCGTAAGATAAAGCGACCGACACATACACTTTTCTTTTCTTTAGAGTACGAGGCATGAACTGTTGTGTTCATACGCCATAAGAAGATTTCTCTTCTGAAGATAAAGCGACCGAAACGCACACTTTTCTTTTCTTTAGAGTACGAGGCCCGAATCGATCCGAGCAGACGCCATAAGAAGATTTCTTGTTGAAGATAAAGCGCAAACGTACACTTTTCTTTTCTTTAGAGTACGAGGCATGAACCGATGTGAACAGACGCCATAATCTCTCTTTTCGCTCTCTTAGCAAAACATGCAATCATCCCCATTATCATTCTCAGGCTCTTTGTTGTGACAACGATGGAAAACCCAATATGATGAATTTGACTCTAAAGTAAGCTAACCCGAACTCGTGACTTAAACTTGCACATATGTAACAAAGAACGGTGCCGAGACTTCATGCTCCATTGAATCTCTAAGTACTCTATACTCTTCATCCAACCAACCATCAAGTATAGGACGTACATCACCTCTTGAAAATCCACAATTGAATGTGACACTGAGCACTACAACGTAACTCCTTTAAGTGATAGTTATTTTGAGGTGATAAGAGCCCAATTCCCTCAAGTGGTAAAAGAAGAGGTAAAAGTCACCCAACAATAACTAGATTTCCAAGTTTTCGTTTATGATAATAAGCTCGAACAAGGATCATGAAGAATCTTCATCCAACCATCCCCGATACCTTCAGATACTAAGCCACTCGCCCGTGATAATTCACTTCAACCTCAAATAAATAATAGTGAGTTAACCCCGTTGTCACATCTTGTTAAAAGCTCAAATCTAGCCTCCTTTGATCTTAAAAGTGAACTTTGATAATGGTTTCATCCCGACCATGGTTAAAAGTACATAACCCCGTAAACCGTAATAACCAAACCGTCATGACGAATATCCAAACACACATCCAATTTATGAAGTACACCTTTTACCCTTCTTCAAAAGAACCCGTAACACCAAAGATCGAAGACCCCGAAATACGCTTTCCTTTCTAAGATGGTTCCATCATCACGGATTTTACAATTTATAGTTTAAACCGAGAAATAGTTTATTTCATGAGATTTTACAAAACCAAGAATAAACCGTAAGATAGATCCGAAATGCACTTTACTATTACCAGGATGTTTCCATTGTCACGGATTTTACAAGTCTATGATTTAAACCGAGAAATAGGTTCTTTCATGGATTTTACAAAATCAAGACAAAACCGTAAACAATGTTAGCTTGAATATGTTATGACAACTTTGGTTTCGGTGAATATCGCTTTAGGGAACATGCAACGGTTCATCGGTTCAAACACCAACATCAATAACATCATCAACCATCCAAAAACACTTTGGTAAACACATCATTCACGCTCGTTTGTTGCTATGACCAATTGGTGAAGTAAACCCAATATGTCAAACTTGATCATGAAGTAAAATTCCATATTTGTTACTTAAACTTGTACTAATCCACGTGAAAAGAAACGTGTACCCAATGTACAAAAACCTCTTGACATATCCTCAATCATGAGACACCGAAGTGATAGCTACGCTGTGGGTTAAGCGAGAAAGAATCACAACCGTAACTAAATATCCAAGTCTTTATCACACTCTATAAAAGCCCAAACAAGTCATCTTCGCGGAATGGTAGAAAGAAAGAAGACGAAATAAGTAAACATGCCCAAAAAACTTCACTTCAAATCCAAGTAAGAAATACCGAACAACAACCCCGTAGTCAACCATTTTCAACTTTCGGTTCAAGCCGTGACATAATATTATTCATGAAAGTGCATACACCAAAGTACCAAACCTCATAACTCAACAAGTCACATCATCTAATCTCATGATCAAAGTATACCACGCACGTCTCAAATCTCATCATAAATCAATTCTCATAAATTCTTGAGAAGCCCATCATATCATCATCCAATACCAAGTCATCTTATACTTCTTGGGCCCAATCCATCTAGAATAACACCCGATTCGAAAACATATTGCACGTATCAAATTAAGTCTTCATATGGGTTTAATCTTTGTCATGCCACTTATCAAAATACGTTAAGCAATATGTATTCAAAATGCATTAGAGATAATATGTTGTTTACAATTTGAGTCCCATCCGTTAAGGTGCAATGTCAAACTCACATAAATGTCCGTTCATCCCAATTCAATTCACGTAAACGTGCGGTCCAATATCAGAAATATATGGCCCAAAAGATGATGCATAACACTCGTTCAAAGCCCACCAATACATTTATGTAGTAGGAACATACTAATCAAAACGTGTAAGGTACAAGTATCAAATTGAAGAACGGAAAACGATTTGCATACCCAAAATATCAAACTTATCAAGACGTGTAACATCAAAGTATCAAGCGTTTTGATATACAGTTAAGCCAAGTATCACAAAAACGTGTCCACGATCAATGCATACCCATCAATACCATCGTTCAAGCTTACTCCAAATCAATTTAAGTTAGATACAACAAGCCCATTCATTATTCAGCCCATCCACTTTCGTTACCGAGGCCCGTGAAACCTGATCCAAAGATAAGTGATGCCCTAATAACGGATATAAAAGCCACACTTATTCTCACTAACCACATCTTAACCCTAAATAAACTCAAGAGTATCTCACGTCACACACACCCTGCTTCACTTAACCCTAATCCTTATCAAAACCAGACGCCCCATGAATATTTCACCTAACAAACCCTAAACACAAAACGCAGCCACCCTCTTATCTCACCATATCGTAACAAAGAAAAGACTTGTACGAACTGCCTTAAACTCATATCATCACTTAATCTCTTCTCACAAGAACCTCGCCACAGGGTTGGTTTGAGAGTGTTATGTGACGGCCACAGGGATGGTTTAGGGGTGATGTTTTCACCTTCATCATTACGACCTAATCACAAGGTAGGTTACTTATCTTTGTTTGACATTCGTATCTTGTTTTGAGTAAAAACCGAACCAAAGATAGAGGAAATAACACAATTGTTATCTTCCTTGTCTTTTTAGTTTCGAATAAGTACTTCAGAGCATTGATAATTAACGAGTCGTGTAAGATTAAATAGGGATCGATGATGGACTATGCTCCTTTTCATGTGAGTGGCCCTTGTGGCTTGATGAAACATTGAAACTTATGAGAGAAGTCTGAGATTCTTAAATATATTTTGTTGCTTTGAGTCTTGGTTAGTGATGGAAATCCTTTTATTTGCTCAATTCAATGAGTAAAGGAGGACTGAGATCATGGAAGTGTCAAATTAAATGAAATTAGATGTAGATGAGTTATACTTTTTGGATCTGTGATGAATAATGTATCGTGAGATAGACCTTTTTTTTTTGATGTATTGTTACACAACACGATATGTGAACTGAGATCCATTAAATATGAGTCCGAGTCTTGGTAGCTTTGATGTTTGGTAATCGCTATGTCGGTAGTGGTTGTGATCAATGTCATTCATTCATCTTCATCCTTTCTGTTAAATTACTTCAGTCAAGTCGCTAGAGCAAAGTCTTTAGCCCAAGTCTTTAACCCAAGTTGCTAGCAAATATTACAAAGCAAGTCGCTAGATCAAACACAGCAAGTCGCTAGGTCTATCAAGTCGCTAGCCTTTCGGTTTGACTCAAAAGTCAAACCGTTACCAAGTCGCTATTTTTTCTTTTGTTAAGTCGCTAGCACTTTCAGTCACAAGTCGCTATATCTCTTAATCTCAACTCGCTACCTTGTTCAATAACAAGTAGCTAGGTCTTTTTCATTACAACTCGCCACATTTTATTTTTTTATTTTTATTTTATTTTATTTTTTTCAAAACAACTCGCTAGATATCACCATAACTCGCTAAGACCAGATACATAGAATCTGGACGACTTGTCAAGACAAGTCGCCATGAAGGACATATGACTAACTCGCTAGCAGGAACCCAGAAAAACTTCATACAGTTGTACCTTTCAGACCCGGTTTGACCACAGTTTTGATCATATGAAAGTGACTTTGACCACAATAATTCAAGATATGGACTGGTAACACAAGGATGTCAAAAGATTGTATGAGTACACAAGACAGAAAACATCATAATGCAACTTTTACCAAAAGATACCACTAACAGTTATCAATAAACTTATCAATAAACTGTTATCAATAAACTTTTTCCAAAAAATATGTATAAACCGAACACAAGATTACCAAAACTATTATACAACCATGTATCAAAACCACTAGAAATCATCAAAACACAAAAACCTTGGCTCTGGTACCAATTGTAAATAAATCATATGTCTACGAGCTAACTTATGCTAAATAACTAAACTAAATAACTAACTAATAAAACAGTAAATAACGATATGTCTATGAGCTAACTTATGCTAGATTATATTTGGGGTGACCGACTCTTCACTATGGAATTTCTAATTCCTAACAAAAGAGATTAATTATATGTCAAAAGAATTAAATCAAGTTAAAGGAGATTAATTATATGTCAAAGGAATTAAATCAAGTTAAAGTTTTCCAATCTATGCCAAAAGGTTTCTATCAAGTTAAAAGATTTCAAATATATATGTCAAAGGGCTCAAAATCAAGGAAAGTGGTTCAATTAATAGTGTTCATAACATAGTATCAATTTAGTTCGGGCATAATCTACTTACTAGCATAAGTAGTGAAACAACAGTTATTTAAGTTCATATAAGTCAAAGAGCTCGAAACATATCAAAAGGTTCAAAATAGTCAAAGGGTTCAATATTATGTCAAACAAGTTCAAAATAGTCAAAGGGTTCAATATAATGTCAAACAAGTTCAAAATAGTCAAAGGGTTCAATATAAAGTCAAACAAGTTTAAAATAGTCATAAGGTTCAATATTAAGTTAAAAGAGATTAATTATATGTCAAGTTAAAAGAGATTAATTATATGTCAAAATGTTTTAAATCAAGTTAAAAAAGATTAATTATATGTCAAAAGAATTAAATCAAGTTAAAGGAGATTAATTATATGTCAAAAGAATTAAATCAAGTTAAAGTGTTCAAATCTATGCCAAAAGGTTCCTATCAAGTTAAAAGAGTTCAAATATATATGTCGAAGGGCTCAAAATCAAGGAAAGTGGTTCAATTAATAGTGTTCATAACATAGTATCAATTTAGTTCGGGCATAATCTACTTACTAGCATAAGTAGTGAAACAACAGTTATTTAAGTTCATATAAGTGTAAAATAAAAGCAAGTAGTTGAGCATGTATCTCCCCCGAAGAGTTTATAAAACAATTAAACGAGTAAAAGTGGGGTTACGAACTCACCTGTTGCAATGATTATGATGACAAAAGTAGATACACTGAAATGAGGTGCGATCTCTATCTGCAACCTAATATGAATGATATGTTCTAATGTAAGCCATGAAATAATGTCGTGCATGCTAACTCATATGATATCCATACCACTTGTACATTTTGAAAATAAAGTTTATCGTCGAAAAATAATATACTTTAACAACTCATGAAAATGACTATGTAGCCTCACAAAGCTAGTCGTAAAATATTGTATATCAAGTGTTAAGAAACAAACTCAATCGTTTTAGAAAGCTTGTAACATTATCTAAAAGTCATAACACTGAACTTTTATCCATATGAGTTCTGATCATAAAGAAAAATAATGGTGAAGTGAGGTAGTCGAGCTAAAAATGTAGTTTATGGGTAGTTTTCGGGAAAGTTTGAGTGATCGTATATTACTCGTTACAACTTCGCTTGACGAACGGTTGAACATTTTGGAAAATAGGCCGTGTGAACTCACTTTACATAAAGATATTATTTTCTCAAAAGTACTCTATCGATAAGAAAATGGCTCCAAACATGGTCACTGCGATAACCATTTTGGTCTAGTAGAAAATATGTAAGTGTTAATACTTGTGAAAATAATTACGATAGCCATAATTAAAACGCGTGTAACTTAGTCGTTATAAGTCCGTTTTCTATGTTTTATATATCCTTAGTTTCGTGTCAATGTATACTAATATATTTTTGATAAATCGACTCATTTAGATAATGCTTAAAACTCGTTTTTGCCCCTTAAATAATCCTTGGCAGCAAGTATAATTTCAGAAAATTAGTTTTCGTCGTTAAACTTGAAAATAGCGTAACTTCTTCGTTATAAATCCGTTTTAACCCGTTCAAGAGACCACGGTTTCGTTTTAAAGTCTATTTTCTGAATATATAGCCCAAAATAATCCATGACCTGTCGAAATTTCCAGATTTTACAAAAACGATCAGACCTCAATCTTGTGTTGTCGAAAATGGTTTTTCTTGCGTAACTCTTGTTCCAATCACTTCAAATCAACACCAAATCTATTCTAAACCTACCATACACCTTCTTAGGGTGTCATGGGTTCCTAAACTTCATCAACAATGATATGTTTCAAGGGATTAATTATAGGATGATTAAAACTTATAATAAGTAGTAAAAACAATTAAAAGTGGTATGAATCACATAATACTTGCATGTTTTTCTACTAGGATAATAAAAATAACTCAAGTAAGATTATGAAAGAGTAATAAAGATTATGAAAAGCTTACTAGTATTATGATGAGGTTTAAGGTAACTAGGTACTAAATACTTCTTGGTTTTTATTGCAAAACCTTATATAGAAGTATGCTAGGGTTATATAAGCACTTGATCTTTGAAAAACTTATGATTTCTTGCTTGATCTTGCCTTGGCCGAATATTAAAGAAAAATGAGAGAGTTTGAGTTTATTTTTCACCTTTGAATGTGTGTAATGTATGTGTATTAGTTAGGATAATATCTAGAATTTAACAAATATCTAAAAGGAAATGTGTATGTGTACATTTTAGAGTTAAGATATTTTCAATATATGATGACTAGGGGGGTCGGCTAGGATATATTAAGGATAAGGGTTTTGAGTTTTTGATGACTAATTGTAATTTAGTTTAAGTATAATGTGTAGTTTGTACATAAAATTAATTATTTAGTGTAGCGTTAGCTAGAAATCGATTTTAACGGAACAAAATAAAATATATCGAAGTCATAAAATTATAAAAATACATTTCTCGCAAAAATTGGGTGAATAAATAATTATCGAGTTGAATTTACGAAAACCGTCGTAAATATATATACATATCAATTTATATACAAAATAAATTCAAAACGTCGGGTAAACTAATAATACAATTTTTATAGTCTTAAAATGAGTATAAAAATATATCAGGACAATTTTCGGAAGTGTCAGATCAATTATTCAAAATAAATGACCGTGCGATAGCGTTTATTTAATAGGAAAATATACGTTAATGAAATATGCAAACCCATGCATGAATTAATATGAAATGATGTTACTGATGATGTACAGACTAACTCTAGTCTATATGAAATATTCTCAATGATGTTCCATGAATACGCGGCTAAACCCTTACGGTACGCGAATTTGATACCCGTAAACCTAGTTTACGAAAAATGATGAATAGTGAATTATGAATATAAATTTTTCTCTGGGAATGAATAGTATTTTGTGAATAGTTAAATTTGAAATAACCTCTCAAAATAACAAATCGACCTAAAAAACGATGAATAGTAAAATGATGAATAGTAATCGATGAATAGTAAATTCCTGAGATGAACAGTAATTTTTTTTTAAAGTTTGCAAAATAACCGGAAATTGAGAATTGTGACACTTATGAGCCTGATGGTGTATGTATAACTTGATTTGATACGATGTTCTTATCGAAATGTCATTTTCTTTATCAGGTTTGTCATGTATGACTTTTATTTTTAAACTTTATGATGTAACAAGTGTTTTCAAATTTTCTAAAGGAATAGCTCCTTAGACTTATATTTTGTTTTGAACGTATAATAAATAATCATAAGAGTAACTAGCAAGTTTTACATTAATTGTCTTTGACTTGTATATTTTACATCATTTCCACATTACAATTAAAGGGTTGAAATAATTGAAATAGCAAAGTCGTAATTTTACCTAGAGGTAGGATTTTAGTTCGTACATCGCGTGCAAGCGATGACGCGTCATTATCATGCATGTAGTCGTCGATTGCCCTTTGTTTTCTTGACCAACTATGGGTATGCCCAGGTTGATTCCTTTTTCCCTCTGCCTGTCACTTTATCGACTTCAGATCTTCTGTTTGAACTATGGTGTATGAGCCTGATCTAGGGACACGTGATCCTGGTGGGATGACGTTCAAGCTGGTGTAATGGTATTTGAGCCCGATGTAGGGAGTCTTTTTCCTGGGTTTTTGTTATTGTGCTTGTTGCGAAGGCTGATTAGTTTCGGCTGGTATGTTTAGTGGTAGGTGGTTTTTAACCCATACTTTGGTATTAGTGCAGGGTGTTGTAAGTTGGTGTTGGTGTTGGGTTGCTGAATTTGTGCCCTGGGTTAAGGACATTGGGATGAGTTTTGTAGGGTGTTTGAAGATGATGTCGAGTTATTTCGGGCTGAGGTTAAGTCTTTGAGGTTGGTGTTGGACCACTTAGGGTTGTTTCAGGTCGTGCTTCAGGCTTCATCAAGCCGTTTTTTAGGCTGCTTCGAGTAGGCAATGATAGCGCCATTGGTTTATTCAGTTGAGTGAGTGGGTACGGTTTTGCCTATGTCAGGTTCCTTATGTGTTTTTGTGGAGTTTCTCTATGAATTAATGTTTTCCGGCGAGCCTCAGGGCTAAAAAGGTGGTTGTTTATTGTTTTTTACGTATGGTGAAGTTTTTAGTGTTTCGTAACGAAAAACAAGGTTTCGGCATGTTTGCCCGAAAACAAGGGTTTTACTGTGAAACCTTTGTTTATGGGTAAGGATGACTTTTTCGATGACGGAAAAGTAGGTTAGCGGGTTTTCCAACGCCAGAGATGCAAAAACAGTTTACGTTTTGCTTGGTTTACCGGTTACGGATTATTTGAAAACATAGTTTTCGCGTGTCAAAAAGTATAAAACGGTGGGCGTTTTGGTTTTCCAATGTAATTAACTTTTATCGGTTAATCAGAAAAAATGACGGCTATTAGTATCGTACCACCCTCATGGCGCCATGTTTACGTAAGGTACGTATTGGGGTTTGGGGTTGGTCAATCGTTTGGCTTCCCACATTCGGTAAGGACCTCAAAGTGTAATCAGAGTCACGAGTTGACTTTTTTTTTTATTTTTTTTTATTTTATTTTATTTTATTTATAAGAGAATTATAGTCTCCCTCTTTCCAAAAGAAAATGGCTAAGTATTTATGGGATGCCTTTAGGGTTGCATATAACATGTAAAGGTAATCCAGTGGCCCATAATGATCCCACGTGATGGTCATCGAAGGGAGGAATTTATGCATAGTTGTAGCACTACTCCACGAATGAGGCATTGACACGTGGTGTCTGTTGCAACGACCCTAGCTTGGCTGCCAAGCGTGTCCCTTGCCCGAATGTGTTCACTAGGCAAGGTTTACCCCAACGTAGCCTGACAAAGTGTTATTCAGGCTTATCACCGAATCGTAGCCTCGGTGGGCTCGTATTAGGCTAACATAGAGTGTTTAGGCCTTAGCCAGTTGGGCTGAAGCTCACATACGCTATGAGAGTGTAAATTAGATGAATAATTCCAGTATCAATAAAAGTATGCCAATCACCCTTCAAATAGGAAGATAAGCATTCGTAACCTTTTTTTAGCAGTAAGCAACCAAAAAACCTGACAAAATGCATTAGAACGCATTCTATGAATGCCTTACAAATAACCGAACCAATCCCCAATCCAGCCACCTCCTTTAAAAATACATGTAACTCATATTTTAGACTTTCTTTTCTAGAAACCCCAACTTTTTCCAAAAATTAGAAAAAACGAAAATTATTAAAATTAACAACAAAAACACCAAACCCATAAATTAATCCATAGAAAATTTTCACTTCACACTACAATCACGGAAACCCCCAAATTTATATTTTTTTTTTATAAAAATTAAAAACAAACCTAACCAATAACATACCATCAATTTAGAGGATAGGGTTTGCAAACTCTACAACACAATCACGATAAAATCACTTACACCCAAACTTTTTGTAACATAAATCGGATAATGAAAGATAATCTTCAGCACCAAATACCCTATAAATTCCAAAGAAATCAAAATATCCACAAAAAAAAATGAGCACCACCCTCAAAAATTAAAATCTTATACACCATGAAAAGTTCTACAAGATATAGAGAAAATGAATGCCGATTATGTTGTGAACATGAAATATGTGGTTGAATCTTGGCTTGTTTATGGATAAAGAAAGAAGGCAAACGACGTTGTTTTTTAGCAAAACTACATACAAACATCTAATGGCGTCGTTTGGTGGCCACTGAAGAGAAAAAAAACTAAAACGACGTCATTTTGGAGCCTTATAAAATGGAGTCGTTTCACACGATAAATGTCTAATGTAGTATAAGAAGAACTTTCAACAATAACTTACATGTTGTTTAAATAAATCACGTCAAGAAATTGATCGGTTCAGCCTGTTCGACCATTTCTATTTTAGTTAACTTATTAATTTTGTAAACCATAGAAGATAAACGCAAACATGATCTCTTAACTTCTATATCTACCGAGAAACATTATCTTTCTTAAAGACCCGTCTACTTATCTTCCTACTATCACATGCAACGCATTTAAGTCATGACCAAATATGATCGGTGCATAATTTTGGAACCATAATATAAACGATTTCGATGAACCGGTTGTATTTAAAATGAATTTATGAAAATTAATGTTTTTTCTAAAGTTAACTACATGAAAAATTTCATAAAGATCTCGTGCATCTGCGAAACTCCCCGATTTCGTCACGATCACATGTCAATCATTTATGAGTAAGTGAGAAATTGAGTCATCATCTAAACAGCCGATGCATAATTAATATATACAATGTAGGAAAATAAGTAAGAAGACGTCTTTCATATTTACTATGATACTAAATTCTCTATTCAAATTAATAGAAATCCTTTAAAAAGTAGATTTGAGTCCTTTAGCAATCACAAAAGGTAGAGATGAAGTTGTTGAGGGCTAAACCTCTCCATTGAATTAGCCTACCTGCTTAACCAATTGCATCTGCCCAAAAAAAACAACATATTGTATAGCATATACATGCACCTACACATATAAAAACAACATATTGTATAGTTTAATACGAATTGAACTCGTTAATTTATCGTGTGAAACGACTCCATTTTATATCATATATCAAATATCATATAGCATATACAATTTATCGTGTGACTTTGGTAGTGTCATTTTCATATCATATATCATATAGCATATACATGCACCTACACATATAAAAACAACATATTGTATAGTTAATACGAAGCCGTTAATTTCGTCCTATTTAAATCCGAAATAAAATGAGCGTGAACAAATATTTGAGCTAGTCATATTTGTAGGCTAAACATAGAAAATTTGAAAGATATTAAGACAAATATGTGATGCATGGAATTTGTTGACCACCTCCACATCAAAGTATCCAACTTATTGTTGTATCGATACCTAAAAAAATCTGATGATAGAAAATTAAAGTGTTTCGCTTTCGAGATACAGCATGCATGCAAATCACTTACGCAATCTCATGCATGGGGCTCTTATGAAATAATCATACTTGCAACAAGTACTTGTGTTAGAATTAATATTTACCTTTATATTAAGAACAGAAATAAATATATGTCAAAAGGTTACGTAGTTAAAAATCATTTCATAATGAAATTACGTACTTTGTTTTGGCACATACTTTGAAAACGTTTGAGTATATTAAGATTAATTTAAAAATTGAAGACATTGTATACCAGAAAGAACTAAGAGGTATAGATTTACTTAGTCAACTCTTTTCATTTATGTATTTTATCTACAGCTAGCAAACACGTTAACACCCGTGAAAACTCAAAAGTACGACTTTTTCTTTGCCAATGCAACTTGATATTCCACGTTTCCATGCACCCATTACTATAAATACAAACCCGAACACAACTTCAAAGTCATCCCGTACTTTAAAACACTCATCTTTTATTTATCTTTATAAGAACTTGAAGTATACCTAGTACCCAAAAAAATGGCAGTTTTAAGCTGAGTTCATTGGTAACTATGGCCGTTATGCTTGCATGCATACAGTTAAGTGGCTCCATGGCTCAGAGAACCCATATCGTTGGTGGTAGTTTAGGCTGGACAGTTCCACCAAACGGACAATCAGCTTACGATACATGGGCATCAGGTGAGACCTTCACCGTTGGTGATACACTCCTTTTAACTTCACCGCTGGAGCACACACAGTTGCCGAGGTTGCACAGGACGCGTGACGCCCATGCAACGTGGCGACCCTTATGTCATTGTCTACCATAGATCCCACAAGACTTACCTTAAACACGCCCGGGACACATTACTATATTTGTACCGTTGGAAGTCATTGTCAAGCTGGTCAGAAATTGAGTATCAATGTTTTGGGTGGCGCTAGTTCACCCGTGTCGCCACCTACTGCTGCCACTTCACCGCCACCAACGTCGTCCCCTGGACCTTCTCAATCGGAAGCTAGCCCACCATCGTCTCCCACTGGTAGCACCACTGGTTTCTCTCCCACTGGTAGCACCACTGGTCTCTCTCCCACTAGTAGCACCACCGTACAACCACCATCACCTAATGGTGTGGCGAGGTCTTATGCCTCCTTAGGACCGGTCACTTTGTTGGCTATTGTCTTAGCTATCTTTCACTAGGTTGATTATTAGTGACGATTTATGTGTACGTGTACTTAATTTTATTTGTTAAATTTTGCATTAGTATACTTATGTATTTATGATCACATATTGATATTATTTATAGACCTTTTTAATGTATGTTTTCAAAACCCGAAAAATTAACATGTATCGATTCACAACTAGCATATTCTACACCACACTACAAGAAAAGTAGCTTTAGTGACGAGAATTCAAAGGACGAAATATTTTGAATGTTGAATTTACCTTATACCCTTCAGAATTGTAGGTTCAAGAAGCGCAAGTGGAAGTGTTTTGTCCAAATGCCGATGTTTGATAAATTTGGCTCATGTTCATTTCGCCAGGGCAATTTCCCATTGGCTATTAAAATGGTACCAAGTGCTTTACTCTACATGTTGTTTACTACGTAGTATCGTTTGATTTCGGTTAAAAACTATTATTTTGTAAGATCAAAATTGTCGCATAAGTTCTATTACAACACGTATAATCAAATTCTTCTTTATCTAGCTTTGCACACATTATGAAGCCGAACAGATGGCGGATCGCAAAAGACCTTACTAAAAGCCATTCACTTGGCCCTTCAAATTACATAAGATTTGACACGGTGTTGCCCTACGAAGTTCTCGGCTCGACATTACAAAAACAAAAAGGACCGTGGATGAGGTGACTAATCAAATAAATCTTTTAAGTTATTATGTGTGTCTCATAGTTTCATAAACATTGAATTTCCTCAATCATTCTATTATAGGTGCGGCAACGGTTGTCGAGCTTAAAAATGTTGTTCGCTTATTTAGTCAATTGTCTCCTCCCTTTCTATATCTGTGAACCCGAGAACCAATTTAATCATCCGTAGATGAGGATGATAATCCACAGGATCCGCTTGCAGCGCCGGCCTGAAGATTCGATGCCGATGATGACGTAGTAAAATCTCTCCTCCCTTTCTATATCTCTCTACACACACACACACACATCGACATTCTACAACCGCCGTGAGTTGTGATTAACCGTAGTCCGTGAGGTCAACATTGTATGAATCCTTTGGTCGATATTTGCTCTACTTTTCGCTGTGAAGGCCGCACCTTCTATAGGCGTAAGAATACACATGGTCGAGTCCGATGACGATGAGCCAAGAAAGAGGCAACCTAGCTCGAGGTCCCGTTAGAGAGAACTCGTGGATATGCAAGAAAGTGACGGAGAATAGTCATAAACAAAACAACAATCTCAAGTTTAACATAAGTGTTCAAGGCATGTTAGTGATGTTAGGTTATTGGTTGGTTTTGTGTCGAGTTTCAATCATACTATTTGTGTTTTGTGAAAAATTAGTATTTATGAATGAAGTTAATATGTTAGATTTGTATTTGTATTGCTACAGATTTCTCGATTTTAGTTTGTTTGCAAAAGCAATTATGCAGTAAAACCAACATTAGTTCCTATTTTATTTTTTTTGCTATATGTTCATAATTAGTGACGACCTTTTTGGTCTCTAACTATCTGTAGTCGGTGACGACTTTCTCGTCACTAATGGTAAATATCAGTGACGATTTTTTCGTCACTCTCATAACCGTGACGAAATTTTTCGTCACTAACCGGATTAAAAAGTGACCAAAAGATTAGTGACGAGGGGTATTTTCGTCTCTAATTGGTTTTGTGACGGAGCTTTAGTGACGACTGGTGACGACATGAGTTTGGTCACTAAACAGTTTTGTGACCAATTTTTATACTGTTAGTGACGAAAATGTTTTCGTCACTATAGGCCAATTTTCTTGTAGTGTGGCCAGTTGATCAAAATGATGATACATACAAATGCGTAAAGGTTATACACTTTGTTAATAATTAAATTCAGTGTCGCTCATTTAGTCGTATAACGCCTACTACGTACAATTGCATTAAGAACACTTATGCAATATTAACTAAAATATTGATTGTATGCATTGGAGTGATATGATATACATGAAAAACTTGTCAAAAATTGATTAATAAGATCAACTGATCACATGAGATGCTTATGGTGTGACAACAATTATTCTCAAGAGTAAAAAGATCCCTGGATATGATTTAGCATACTATTTCAGTGTAACATGGACAAATCATGAGTAATGAGGTTAATGTATATATTGAAACAATCTCCATTATTCAACGACGCATTCAAAGGTGAAGGAATAGATCAAAAAGTTTTAATTAAGTTGAATACTTGAACCGATGGTGGTATATTGCTCGCACGTGATGCCAAGCAAGGCCGGTAGCTAAAGCGAAATTCTAAAATACCTCAAATTTTTGAAAATCACATTTATATGTGTGTTTATATGCTGCAAAAATATGTAGAATACATTGAATGTAAGAGTTGCCAAAACGTTCTTAAGTCGGTCGAGGGACTAAGTAAATCTATTTCTCTTATCATCAGGTAACCATAACAAACCGTAACAAGAAATGGGTTGTACACTTTCCTATATCTACTGGACCAAGAAATCGTGTACCTCCTCGCCGTAAACCATCGGAGAAGCCACACGTCACCGCCGCTAACTTCATTTTTGTTGTTTGATAATATAAGAGAGAATTTTTGAGTTTTGGAAGATCATTGTAAGAAGCAGAATGAAATGTTGTCGGAAATGGTGTAATAGCACTTTAACTAGACACACTAACACCATTCTCATGTTTTCACCAACCCTTAATACCCTAGACACACTATTCAAAAAGTCGTAAGCAAACATGATCAAATCTTTTGTATCACAAGCAAAATAAACAACATGATCTCATTAACCTAGTTAAAGTGCTTATTACACATGAAAGAAATTTGGACCCCAACACCTGCCAAAATCTTGGTTTAGGTCCCAAAATCCACCATCCTACCCTCCTATCCTAATTGTTAAAATGACCAATTCAACCATAATGGTTTAAAGGTCTTTTGATACCCGATGCTTGGGTAGTTCTCATTACCTAAAACCCTAAACTATTTAAAATACGCAGTTAAGCTTTTGACAAACCCAAGAAGCGTAAGATATCGGAAGTCAACTCGACAAAATCGCTCGCGAATATGAGTTCGAGCCTTATGTGTTAGGATATGTTTGTAGAGAATAACATGGTTAGGATTCCCGCTAAATGGATTATACGTATAGTTTTGGACCATTTGCGTATAGGTAGCTTATGTATAGTTTTGGACCATTGGCGATTTTAGAAACAAATTTTATGTTATCGATTGTGTTGTAGCGAATTTGAACCATTTGGTTATATATCATATAGTTACTTTGGTAGTGTCATTTTCATATCCTATCATATAGCATATACATGCACCTACACATATAAAAACAACATATTGTATAGTTTAATACGAAGCCGTAAATTTCGTCTTATTTAAATCCGAAATAAAATGAGTGTGAACAAATATTTGAGCTAGTCATATTTGTAGGCTAAACATAGAAAATTTGAAAGATATTAAGACAAATATGTGATGCATGGAATTTGTTGACCACTGCACCTCCACATCAAAGTATCCAACTTATTGTTGTATCGATATATACCTAAAAAAATCTGATGATAGATAATTAACGTGTTTCGCTTTCGTGATACAGCATGCATGCAAATTAAATCACTTACGCAATCTCATGCATGGGGCTCTTATGAAATAATCATACTTGCAACAAGTACTTGTGTTAGAATTAATATTTACCTTTATATTAAGAACAGAAATAAATATATGTCAAAAGGTTACGTAGTTAAAAATCATTTCATAATGAAATTACGTACTTTGTTTTGGCACATACTTTCAAAACGTTTGAGTATATTAAGATTAATTTAAAATATAAGACATTGTATACCAGAAAGAACTAAGAGGTATAGATTTACTTAGTCAACTCTTTTCATTTATGTATTTTATCTACAGCTAGCAAACACGTTAACACCCGTGAAAACTCAAAAGTACGACTTTTTCTTTGCCAATGCAACTTGATATTCCACGTTTCCATGCACCCATTACTATAAATACAAACCCGAACACAACTTCAAAGTCATCCCGTACTTTAAAACACTCATCTTTTATTTATCTTTATAAGAACTTGAAGTATACCTAGTACCCAAAAAAAATGGCAGTTTTTAAGCTGAGTTCATTGGTAACTATGGCCGTTATGCTTGCATGCATACAGTTAAGTGGCTCCATGGCTCAGAGAACCCATATCGTTGGTGGTAGTTTAGGCTGGACAGTTCCACCAAACGGACAATCAGCTTACGATACATGGGCATCAGGTGAGACCTTCACCGTTGGTGATACACTCCTTTTTAACTTCACCGCTGGAGCACACACAGTTGCCGAGGTTGCACAGGACGCGTACGGCCCATGCAACGTGGTCACCCTTATGTCATTGTCTACCATAGATCCCACAAGACTTACCTTAAACACGCCCGGGACACATTACTATATTTGTACCGTTGGAAGTCATTGTCAAGCTGGTCAGAAATTGAGTATCAATGTTTTGGGTGGCGCTAGTTCACCCGTGTCGCCACCTACTGCTGCCACTTCACCGCCACCAACGTCGTACCCTGGACCTTCTCAATCGGAAGCTAGCCCACCATCGTCTCCCACAGGTAGCACCACTGGTCTCTCTCCCACTGGTAGCACCACTGGTCTCTCTCCCACTAGTAGCACCACCGTACAACCACCATCACCTAATGGTGTAGCGAGATCTTATGCCGCCTTAGGACCGGTCACTTTGTTGGCTATAGTCTTAGCTATCTTTCACTAGGCTGATTATTAGTGATGAGTTATATGTGTACGTGTACTTAATTTTATTTGTTAAATTTTGCATTATTATACTAATGTATTTATGATCACATATTGATATTATTTATAGACCTTTTTAATGTATGTTTTCAAAAAACCCGGAAAATTAACATGTATCAATTCACAACTAGCATATTCTACACCAGTTGATCACAATGATGATACATACAAATTCATAAAGGTTATACAATTTGTTAATAATGAAGTTCGGTGTGGGTCATTTGGTCGTATACTCGTATTACGCCTACTACATATATATTGCATTAAGAACACTGCATTAACTTCTTAATATGCAATATTAACTAAAGATTGATTGTATGCATTTGAGTGATATATATCAAAAACTTGTCAAATTGATTAGTAAGATGAACTGGTCACCTAAGATGATTATGGCGTGCCAACAATTCTTCTCAAGAGTAAAACATCCATGGATATGATTTAGCATACTATATATTTCGGTGTAACATGGACAAATCATGATCAGTCATGAGGTTAATATATATATTGAAACAATCTCCATTATTCAACGACTCATTCAAAAGTAAACGAATAGATCAAAGAAAGTTTTAATTAAGTTGAATATATACTTGAATCCCTATGGTGGTTATGGCCAGCACATGATACCAGCAAGGGCTGGTGGCTCAAGCCCTTCAGAGGTTAAAGCGAAGTTCTAAAATACCCTCAAATTTTTGAAAATCACATTTATACATGTGATTATATGCTGCAATTAGTATACTAGAACAGATTGGTATGTAAGAGTTCCCAAAACGTTCTTCAACTTTCTTACAAAAACATTGGTTTATCACTTGATATTCATGTCCCGTGAATATGACAATTATCAGAATCATGCATAATGTAATTGTAGTTTGATTTTTTCTAACTATAAATTAAAGTAATGCAAAGCCTGATTCCAATAGAAAAATTTTCAGTAAGTAAAAGATAGGTTATAATATGGAAGCTTACAAGCTAATTATTTTGATGGTGGTCATGGTGACATGTATGCATATTCACGGAACCGTGGATGGGAATCAGCTAGAAGTGCAAAACATAACAATGGTGGTCGGGCAATCCTTTAAGACCATTGTTGTTGGAGGGACGGGCGGATCATGGACTATTCAGTCAGACCCTAGCTTTTACAATACATGGAAAAAAGATCAAGAGAAGTCGATTAAACCAAAGGTCGATTACCTTGTATTTAATTTTCAAAATGAAAAACACACTGTGGCGGAAGTCTCGACTGCAGATTACGAGTCATGCACGATCACCAAACCAATAAAAGTATACAAGATCAGCCCAGCCAATATCATTTTGCCAGATGCAAAGCCTCACAATTTCATCTGTACCATTGGAGATCATTGCAAAAAAGGTCTCAAAATGAGCATCACGGCCCTTGGTCATTAGTTATTTAAAAACACTTCAAATACATGCAGCTTCATGTTTGCAAAACAAGATACTATATTTCGTATGAATCGACCATATCAAAATATAAGAGAAAAGCGGTCGTTAGTTAGTTATAGAGGCCCCAAATCGGACTATAAAGGTTGATCTATTGGTTTGGGGTAACGATAAAAACGAGTGAATCGTTGGCAATACATTATATATCTTTTGTGTTTAAAAAAATGAACTAATTTCATCTTGATGTTGATTAGTGAAAAAAAGTCCATTATTACTTTACGTCATATATCAGCAACATCCTCCTTAAAAATACAAGATGATCATATATATGTTAGTAAAAACAGTTATGTGAATGTGCGTTGAAATGACACAATACATATACTAAAAGTACGTCCTTTCAAGAACTCCAATTGCTTAGCCAAAACATAAGTTTACTTAAAAAAAATTCTACAGAGAACGCCAGAACCAACAACTTTTTTGCAAAGCAAACAAAATTTTCCTTGATCTCGAGATATTTAGTGAGTTGAATGTTAAGGGTATGTACATAGACAAATATAAATTACATGTGTCAAGAAAAATTATAGTATTTGGTACCAAATCTGATGTATGTGTAAGTGAAAAGTGAAAACTATAATGTACGCATATTTATGTTACTTAATTTCCTGAACTGTGATTCTGTTATTACTTCGTGTTCCTAGAGGACATTACATGTAAAGTATATCGATCTTGTGATTGTAATGTTATAATTAGATCAATGTTAGCTTAGCTCGAAAAGTCACACAGATAAGCAAACAAATTTGTCTTTTTAAACCATTAATCCTAAGTGCTTATTATTATACGAGTAAAGTTAAACTTGCTGCATACTTATTCAATAGCTAGTAAAATGAAACCAACTAATTTATATAGAAAAATCTTGTGTACATCAACTTTCTAAAATATTAATTATCATTCTCTTCATCATAATTTTGAATGGCCATTATAAAATACCTAGAGTTTTAGAAAAACATATATTTACTACAATTTTTCTCAAAAAAATCTCATCTTAATCTATCTTTTGTGTATTTTAGACATTTTTAGTGTAACGGATTGTAATTCAAGATGATGTTTTATACAAATCAAAATAAAATGATCGATGCTTAAATTATGATGTAGAATGTAGATAGTAATATTTTTATCCTAACATATGAATTGCACTCGTACATCTTATGGCTTATGTTAAAAAAAGGGTAGTATATCGATCGAGTAGCCAAGATGTTTTTGAACAATTGAACTTGTTAAAATAAAATTGGTTGATAATTATCATTTGAATTCCATGTTCCGTGAATATGACAATTTAGGAATCATGCAAAACGTAATAGTGAACTGAAATGTAAAAGCTAACTATAACAATTTCCTCATGCTATAACTTAAATTCATATACAAACACTTATTCAAGTAATTACTCCCCTTTACCAAAAAAAAAAAAAAAAGAATTTCACCAAGTTAAAGATCAATCAGTAATGTGGAAGGTTTCAAGTTGATTATTATGATGGCCACAGTGGTAGCAAGTTTGCAGTTTCACGGCTTAATTGGTGGACAGGCAAAACGTAACCACTGAAATAGTAACGCAAGGGGACAATACTGTTGGGATTTTAAAACAAGTTAACCATTAACCTCTACGAGTATGCAGCAGATATTGGATCTAGTTATCGCAATTATGTTAAGCACGTAATTAATAAACAAATAATCAATACAATAATTAATTAATAAAAGGATAAATGAAAACTTAACCTTGCTTGACAATTGATCTTTGGTAACGAACAAGTAAACCAAATGAAACCCCAAGTATCTAAATTAGATACCTCAATGCACACACAAACCCGATAACGTATACGTTAAATTAGTAGCTAGTCGAGAACGTAAATAATAAAACCAATCAACACTTGACCCTTGAATATGTCACGTACAGAGCCCAAGAAACAATTTAACTTTTGTCCGAGATCACCAAGAAACTCCCTAAACAACTTCACCACTTTACCCGATATCGGACACCACTTGTCCGATATATACAAGCTTCTGTCCGAGATATAACACCACGACCAGGAGCAGTTTCCACCTTCTTGTTGCTGTTGTTGGTGTCGACAAGGAGACCAGGAACAAGAATAAACCAATAAACTAAACACTTGATTCAAATACAAGTTTAGAATTCACTCAAGAACTAAACCCTTAATCGACTTGATGATTCAGTCGACCAAGAGCAGGAGCAGGAACAAAAAGTGAATCGGTTTTAGGGATAGGGATATATTGTTATACGTGAGTTTGGCTAGGGGTTGTGTTTGCTTATATACTAATCAAACCGACTCCTAGTTGCAGTACAATACTTGCTCGACAAGTCATAATCCAACCCAAAACCCATGCTCCCTTATTGCCCGATCGGTGTGGATCAACAAGGCCCAAGGCACCACCCAATTCGATCCATATCAGAAGCTAATAAAAGCCCACGGGTCAAATATGTGATCGGGTCAAAATTCATGTAAAACGGGTACGTTTATTCAAGTATAATTACGTCCAACACGTATACTCGTGTTTATCGTGTGTGCCCCCATCGGCTCACAAACTCTTAGTCATTTTGTCGTGTTTAAAAACTCCCACAAACCAACAGCTCCCACTTGGGAGTTGGTGTGTCGAATGGCACACGAAACTAACGACGGAAACGCCTAGCAAACGCTCTCACTCGCTTTTTAACTAAAAGCGTCTGAGAGAATAGTTTTGTAAAAGTTTCTCAGTAGCATGGTCATTCAATGTCTTGCTATAATCATCCTTTGTTATAGATACCGTTAAACCATGGATTATGGATCTCAAATCATTCCATATAGTTTAACCATTTAGAATCTCGTTATAGATTTTAATTTAGATATACCAAATGTAATCAAGAATCATCTTGCATTACTCTTGTGTCCGCCGCATGCTTATCCGATTAAATCCGGAGAGTCGCCATGGTATCTTTTGCACATATCAAGTGAAGTAACAAATCCTTTATTGACTACAAGTGTTGTGGATGCCGCTCACATCACTCCAAATATAGCCTTTATAACTATCTTGTTCGGATAGCGTTTTATGATACTTACAAAAATGATATCCACACATAATGTAACTTACTTGTCTAAGGATCTAAGATAACAAACCATTTTCAATATTTTACTTATGACAAGGATCCAAAAGTAAATGTTTGAAAGTTGGGAATCCAATATGCATCTCTAGTGAATACATATGAGTTTGGCGGGAACAATCCGTATTCTCGTTAGAATTATAACCAACACTCACATTTGCCTTATCATAACAATATTCCCATATTGTTAACCGACAATGGACATATTTAGAATGATAAATCATTTCATGTATTAAACATGCAAATATGAAATAACAGATTATATGAATATAATAACAAATACCTCGTATCTTTATTAATCAGGAAATAATAACTGTCTTACAACTCCAAATTATCCAAATACTAATTAACACACAGTTTACATGAGACTACTAGCAGGTACCAAAGTTATATCTCTAGTCAATTTAGAATGCTTAGGGAATTCCAAAGCTTTCGCAAATGGATCAGCTAGATTGTCATCTGTGTGAACTTTTAATATCCTCACATCGCCCATTTCAATGGTCTCTCGAAGATAATGAACTTTAGCGCGATAATGTCTAGCACCTTTAGCGATTCCGCTTTCATTAGCTATAGTAATGGCTCAAGTATTATCACAACACGTATTTATGGGTTCTTCAATTGTGGGAACAATCTTCAACCCAGAAATGAATTTAAGAATCTATCGACCTCTTTTGATGCATCACAAGCAACAATATACTCAACTTCGATGATGAAGTAGCAAAGATACTTTGCTTTGTGCTTTCCAATCAACAACACCTCCATTAAGAACAAATACATATCAAGTCCGAGATTTTAAGTCACAAGATCTGCCGATATCCAAAGATCGTAGCAAGAAACCCCGAGCTCTTGTTCATCTTTCCTTCATAAATCGAAACATATCCTTAGTATTGCGTAAATACTTAAGAATATTTTTCATGCGGTCCGATGAAGTTCACCGAATTCGTTGAAATCGGTTTGTCACATTCGTGCGAACGCAACATCGTGATGAGTACATCTCGCGGGATACATAATAGAACCTATAGCCAAGCATAAGGAACTCTTTGCATGCGCTCTTTACGAAAGGTGTGTTTTAGCACCTTGTGACTTACTCAATTTAGGCTTTTCTTGCATTGGGATCGCGCCACGTTTGAGTTCTCCATACAAAATCTTTTCAAGATTTTCTCAATGTAAGCACTTTGACTCATACCAATTAATCGTCTAGATCTGTCTCTATAGATCTTGATTCCAAGAATATATGCAGCTTCACCTAAATCTTTCATGGCGAAACATCTTCCAAGATATGATTTTACATCTTGTAACATTGGAATATTGTTTCCCATAAGCAATTTGTCATCAACATATAGAATTAGGAAAGTGACATAACTCCCACTAGCTTTCTGATATACATATGGCTCTTCTTGATTTTGAGAAAATGCAAATTTCTTTATCTCATCATCAAAACGTTTATTCCATTGCCTCGATGCTTGCTTAAGTCCATAAATGGAACACTTGTGCTTGCATACACGGTTAGGATATTTTGGATCAACAAAACCCTTAGGTTGCTCCATATAGACCTCTTCGTAAAGATGTCCATTGAGGAAAGCGGTTTTGACGTCCATTTACCATATCTCAAAGTCATAGTATGCAGCTATGGCTGTGAGAATCCTTATAGCTCAAATGTCTGCTACAGGAGAAAAGGTTTCTTCATAATCAATCCTGTAGGTTTGAGTGAAGCTCTTTTGTTGGAATCGCTCCTAACACTTAAATGGAACGACATTTACGGGATTACATTATCTATCTTATTTAGCCAAACACAAGGACTAGTTATGTCATAGTTTAATAGTTATGTATGTGCTTGGCTATATATACCCCTCCATACTTCCATGGAGGGGTGAGAATCTTGTGTAAACTTTCAGCTTTCATCAATAATAAACACACTAGTTTTCCCTTCTCTCTCTTGCTTCTCTCTCTAACTTGAAGATGGCTTTCTTCCATCTTCCAAGACCTCCCGATTCACCATATCAACCAAATATACGGTCCTAACATTGGTATCAAGAGCGAGGTCGGTTTGTTATCATTGGTTGATTTTGGTGATGTTATCTTGTCAAAATATTGTTTAAAAATCTGTTTTTCAATAAAAGTTTAAACCTTTCATATTCTTTTTGAGATACGGATTTTTTTTTACAAGTTTTATGTATCTTATGGTCAATATATTCAAAAGTGTGCAATATCTGGCTTTGTGTCATCTTTTGTCCAAAAACAGTTTCGTACTATCATTTTTTATATGACTGTCTCGTGAAATTTAAAATGGTCAATCTGGTCATTATCTCATGGTCAAAGTGGGTTACTTAAGGTTTTTTTGACATCATTTTTCTGGGTCATATTATTCTGGTCGTATAATTTGGTCCGAAAAACATCGCCGGAAAAAGTCAAGGGTCAAAACCCTCATTTTCTATGCATAAGGAGCATCTTCAGAGCATTTACGCATAACTGTGAAGTTATGCCTAAGAACAGTTACGCGTAAGGTTTTTACGCATAAGCATAAGCCTTACGCATAAGACCTAGCTTACGCCTAAACCGTTTCTTGCCTTACGCGTAAGAACAGAAATAAAGATGAAGAAGAAATGACTACCTCGACCACAAACAAACCAAAAATACCAGACCACAACCGAATACAACTCACTCACATGACTCAGTCCGTATACTTCATTTTTGTAACTGTTACAAAATTATTAAGAAGAAGAAGAATTCATGAAACACAAAACTCTTCAACACCACTTTAACTCTAAACCCATCACCAATCTTATCTATTTCAACAAACCCAAACAAACTCCACTATCCTAAACATATCTCAACCTATGGGGCGATTTTTGCCTCTTGATCTCTAGTTCGATCTTCATCATCTAGGGTTAGAATTCTTCCAATTTACTATCAAGATCCAATTATCTTCATTATTCGGTTAGAATTTTGAATAGAGAGAGTCCAATCCTATGTTTCATTTAAACCCGATTAGGTTTTTTTGTGATTGGAAAAGGCTGGTCTCATGGTGGTTCAAAACTGATTAGGGTTTTGATGGGGGATCGGCATAGGGTTTAAATTATGGTCGATCCATGGCAATCTAAAGGGTGCGTTTGTATTGCTTTCATCTAGACATTAGTTTAGGCTATGCAATCTCCCTTTATGAGGTGTTGGGTTTTGCGGTTAGGGGTTCGGTTTTTCTAGCTCCTTTGCCGCCTGGGTAGTCATGGATGGGTGAAGCATGGATTCCGGTGGTCTGCTAGGGTTTAGCTGATCTTTATGGCGGCTAGGGTTTGGTGGTGCTATTAGGGTTTCATATTTTCATTCAGCCATGGTGGTGGTTTGGTGCGGCTAGGGTGTCTATGGAATCCGGTTAGGGTTTCTGGCTCGCTTTGTCGTTTGGTTGTTCCTGCTCATGGTTGGAGATGGTGCGGCTAGGGTTGGGAAATTGGGTTTCTTTATTTTTACATTTAGATTGTAATTTAAATGTAATTGGTTGTTCTGCATTTAGCAGTAGATTTGCTCAGTTAATTGTACTTCATAGTTTTTGGCGTAATATATTTACCGGGTTTAAACCCTTTTACCCAAAAAAAATACATGGAAAAAAGATCAAGAGAAGTCGCTTAAACCAAAGGTTGATTACCTTGTGTTTAATTTTCAAAATGAAAAACACACTGTGGCAGAAGTCTCGACTGCAGATTATGCACAATCACCAAACCAATAAAAGTATACAAGATCAGCCCAGCCAATATCATTTTGCCAGATGCAAAGCCTCACAATTTCATTTGTACCATTGGAGATCATTGCAAAAAAGGTCTCAAAATGAGCATCACGGCCCTTGGTCACTAGTTATTTAGACAAACATTTCAAATACATGTAGTTTCATGTTTGCAAAACACAATACTATATTTCTCGGATGAATCAGCCATTTGGTTTGGGGGTGACGATATTGATATATCGTCTCTCACGTAATTCATTCTATTCTCGATAATAAAACGAGTGAATCACTGGCAATATATTATATATTAGGCAGATAATATAATTTGGTTTGGGAGTAATAAATTCATCTTGATGTTGATTAGGGAGATAAGTCCGTTATTACTTTACGTCATATATCAGCAACATCATATCCTCCTTAAAAGTACAAGATGATATATGAGTTAGTAAAAACTAAGAACAGTTATGTGAATGTGCGTTGAAATGATGGTATCTCGACATCACCTAGTTGTAGTATTACTTAAGCGTTATACATACAGCGCCATATATAAAGCTGTCTGAAGTTCCAAAAACTAGATTGCATACTAAATCTGTTTTATTATCTAGCTTTGCTATGATACAATACATATACTAAAAGTACGTCCTTTCAAGAACTCCAATTGCTCAACCAAAACACAAGTTTGCTTAAAAAAAATTCTACAGAGAATGCCAGAACCAACAACTTTTTTGTAAAGCAAACAAAATTTTTCCGCTTAGTCTCAGTATAGTAAGTGAGTTGAATGTTAAGGTTATGTACATAGACAAATACTATAAATTACATGTGTCAAGAAAAGTTGTATTTGGTACCAAATCTGATGTATGTGTTACTGAAAACTATAATGTACGCGTATTTATGTTACTTAATTTCATGAACTGTGATTCTGTTATTACTTCGTATTCCGATAGGAATTTTTTTTTTTTGGGTAAAGGGTTTTACACTGGTAAAAAATATATTAATCAAAACAATAGAGTTAAGGCAGTATGGCAGAATACCATATTGACTATTACACCGCAAACGCACCTGTGCTTCGAACCACTATACATATAGGATTGACATGCCAATCCTAAAGAAAACATCAATCTAGCCTAGCCGAATAAAATTAGTACAAAACATTAAACGAATTGACTAGGCTAAAGACTTGGGCTACATTGACCTGTTCTTGATCAATATAATGATTTAGGCAACTTCCATTCAATGATCGACCTCCACACTACTACTCGCTTAAATTAGAAAGTTAAAAGCTTAAGGTGGACAAAGATAATTAAAATCTCGATCACTTGTTCTTTGGTTCGCTTTATTCTTTAACAACCTCAAATTTCTCTCTTGCCAAATGAAATAAGTAGTGGCCGCAAATACGAGCTTAGAATTAATAAAGATGGGGCGATCGCTTATTCGACAAGGGATCAACCAGTCTACAATAAGATCCAAAGATGAAGTAACATCGCCATACCCGCTTTCATCTTCACATAAGACCAAACACGAGACGAAAAAGAGCATTCAAAAATAAATGATTATGGGAGTCACGGGCTAGCTCACAAAGCGGACATCGAGGCGAGGTTTAAGTCGGTCGAGGACCGACATCCCATTGTCTCAATAAATCTTGTGTCTTTAGCTTCCTTTGCAAAACTATACTTCTTTCTTCATAATATAACAATTTCCTCAAGCTATAAATTAAATTCATATACAAACACTTATTCAAGTAAAGAATTTCATCAAGTTAAAGATCAATCATATATAATATGGAAGTTTTCAGGTTGATTATTATGATGGTCACAGTGGTAGCATGTTTGCAGTTTCATGGCTTGGTGGACGGGCAAAACGTAACCACCGAGATAGTAACGCAAGGGGACAATATTCACTACAAGAATCAGGAGAACAGGCGACGAATACAATGCCGACGACACTGTGGCGTCGGTAACATACGCTACACGACAAAAAAACCCTTGACCAGGGGCGGAGCTGCGTTGAAAATTTATGTTAATATAATGCCGACGACACGTCGTCGGCAATGTAAAAACCAAATTTGACTTTGTTATTTCAGGCAATTTTTTGGCGGGATCTTTTGGCGCTCATATATTCCCTACGCCAAGTCGTCGGGAATATAAATCCAAATAATTACTGGGTGATTAGCGTGTGATTAATGCAATTCAATTTTGTTTTAACAATGCCGACGCCAGGTCGTCGGCAATAGTATAAATAGTTATTTATTTTGTTATTATGCCGACGACACGTCGTTGGCAACGTTGCCTGCATAAATTATTTTAAAGTTTTCATAAATTATTTAAAAGTAGTATAAAAGTCAAGTCCATATAATTCTTGAGTGGATTGCGTATATAATCTTACTAATGTTGATTTTATTTGCACATGTTACGTATAATTATTTAAAAGTGTTCAATTTTAAATAAACTTATATAATTTTATTTGCACATGTTATCGCTACGGTAACCATAGCACCTAGACTGGTCGTTTAACACGTTACGTGTAACCATAGTACCTAGACTCGGTCGTTTAACACGTTACGTATAACCATAGCACCTACACTCGCTCGCTTAACACGTTACGTATAACCATAACACCTAGACTCGCTCGCTTAACATGTTACGATAAGCATAACACCTAGACTCATTCGCTTAACATGTTACGATAACCATAACACCTATGCTCGTTCGTTTAACACATTACGTATAACCATAGCACCTATACTCGTTCGTTTAACACGTTACGTATAACTATAGCACCTAGACTCGGTCGTTTAACACGTTACGTTCAACCATTGCACCTACACTCGTTCGTTTAACACGTTACCTATAACCATAACACCTAGAATCGGTCGTTTAACACGTTACGTATAACCATAACACCTAGACTCGTTCGTTTAACACGTTACGTATAACCATAGCACCTAGACTTGGTCGTTTAACGCGTTACGTATAACAATAGCACCTAGACTCGTTCGTTTAACACGTTACGTATAGCCATAGCACCTAGACTCGGTCGTTTAACATGTTACGTATAACCATAACACCTAGACTTGTTCGTTTAACACGTTACGTATAACCATAACACCTAGACTCGGTCATTTAACATATTACGTATAACCATAACACC
This sequence comes from Chrysanthemum lavandulifolium, assembly GCA_022545495.1. NCBI lineage: Eukaryota > Viridiplantae > Streptophyta > Magnoliopsida > Asterales > Asteraceae > Chrysanthemum > Chrysanthemum lavandulifolium. The sequence goes on from CM040238.1 coordinate 6,388,534, forward strand.
TAGACTCATTCGTTTAACATGTTATGTATAACCATAGCACCTAGACTCGGTCGCTTAACACGTTACGTATAACCATAGCACCTACACTCGTTCGCTTAACACGTTACGTATAACCATAACACCTAGACTCGATCGCTTAACGCGTTACGTATAACCATAGCACCTACACTCGACCGCTTAACACGTTACCTATAACCATAACACCTAGACTCGGTCGTTTAACACGCTACGATAACCATAGCACCTAGACTCGGTCATTTAACACGTTACGTATAACCATAACACCTAGACTCGTTCGTTTAACACGTTACGCATAACCATAACACCTAGACTCGGTCATTTAGCATGTTACATATAACCATAACACCTAGACTCATTCGTTTAACACGTTACCTATAACCATAACACCTAGACTCGGTCGTTTAACACGTTACGTATAACCATAGCACCTAGACTCAGTCATTTAACACGTTACGTATAACCGTAACACCTAGACTCGTTCGTTTAACACGTTGCGTATAACCATAACACCTAGACTCGGTCATTTAACATGTTACGTATAACCATAACACCTAGACTCATTCGTTTAACACGTTACCTATAACCATAACACCTAGACTCGGTATTTTAACACGTTACGTATAACCATAGCACCTAGACTCGGTCATTTAACACGTTACGTATAACCATAACACCTAGAGTCGTTCGTTTAACACGTTACGTATAACCATAACACCTAGACTCGGTCATTTAACATGTTACGTATAACCATAACACCTAGACTCATTCGTTTAACATGTTACGTATAACCATAACACCTAGACTTGTTCGTTTAACACGTTACGTATAACCATAACACCTACACGTTACGTATAACCATAACACCTCTGTACTATAAGCTATGACATTGAGCTTTGAGAGTGGTGGGGATCAAGATCAAGATATGGGAGATAATGTACAAGTAACTGAAGAAGTTGATCTTGAAGCTCCTACTGAAGTGGTTGAAATTCAGGATGATGTCGACATCGCTACCAAGACAAAGAAGGCGAGAAAGCTGTTATTGAAAAAGAAGGTACCGCGGTCCACCGAAGATCTTGCTAGAGTAGACAAAGGCAAAGGCATCCTGGTTGAAGAAGAACCTGTTAAAAAGAAGAAAAAGGTTTCTGCACAAATGGCATATGATGATGAGTTAACAAAAGAAGTGCAAGAACAAGAGGTAGTCAGATTTCTTGAAGAGCAGAAGTTGAAAAATTCTACTGAAATATCTGTTGAAGACTCAGACAGACTACTGGCTCAGATGTTGCAAGAAGAAGAAAATGCAGCAGTTCCAGAAGAAGAGAAAGAAGATGCTATTCAAGACTTACTGAACAAGATGAGGAAACAACAGAGATCAAAGAAGAAAAGAGTTAAACCCCCAACAAAAGGACAGCTGATGAGAAACATGAAAATTTATTTGAAACATCAAGATTATAAGAAGGATTCTTAGCTGAAGGGTAAGACATTTGATGAGATACAGGAAATATATGTTAATGCTTATAGAAGAATTCAAGATAGCTGAAGGGTAAGACATTTGATGAGATACAAGAAATGCATTTTAATGCTTATAGAAGAATTCAAGATTTGAGACCAGTAGGAACTGAGGAACCCACAATGTAACAAAAAGAAGCGGGGTTAATCTTGAGTCCAAGCATCGAAGAAGAAAATTGAAGGAAGTTCATCTACAACAGAGAAAGACTTGGAGGATAGAGAGTTGAAAGACTTGATGATCATTCAACCTGATGAAGGCATGCATGTAGAAGCTTTACAGACCAAGCATCCAGTTATTTGACTGGGAGATCTATTGTGATAAATTTGGAGAAGATTGGAAGATCATCAAAGTTGGTGACATTGTGAAGATGTACAAAACATTTGCAGATACGTGCAAATCCTTTCATAGAGATGGTCTGGTAAGATTGTGGGAACTGGTACAATAGAAGTTAAATCATAAAGAAGATCCTGATGAGAAGGAGCAGGAGCTTTGGGTAGAGCTGGAAAAACTTTTTGAGCCTGATCCTTTTGACAGACTTTGGAGTCAAGATTCTGCAGTCCCAGAAACTACTTGGATTATATACAGTTCATCTGGTGTACATCATGTTTATACCAGTATACATGATTGGTTTATGCTAGTGGAGAAGGAGTATCCACTCAGAATGAAGACACTCATAGCAATGTTATCTTCAAGGTTGAAGACTGAAAAGGATAATGAAATGGCAAGGAATTTGGTGAACAAGATCTTCATTCAAGCTCAGAGACCAAGCAAGTAGGTGTTTGCAAAATTCCCCAACATCATGAAGAACAAGTCTTATTCAAGAAACTTGCTGATTTGCATTGAAATCACAAGTTTAGGGGAGGATTGTTGGGAATTTAGCAAAATAGTTTGTACTGCCAAGGTTAAATGTTAGTACTGTTAGGCTTAACTGATGGACTGCGAGAAGAATATACTAGCAGTACAAACTGCCAGTACAAATAGTTAGTACTGCTTATATGATATTGTATAGTCGGTTAGATAAATATAGAAAAGATTCTATAAGATGTACCTTGTATAGAAAGTTATTGTAAACCAACTAGGACTCCTTAGCATATAAAAGGAGGTCCTAGGTTAGATTTAGAGTACGAGTTATTCTAGAGTTGATCACTTCAAGGTTTTGTAACCCTAATACTTTTGAGTATTCGTATTAATATATTGAAGTGTTTTGTGAGAAAACAAATTGTGTTAAGTATTCTCTTTGTCATTAAACCTTAAATTCTGCATAGTGTTTAAGCTTTGTTCTAAGACAGCTTGCTATACTTTGTTTGTGTTAGATTTATCTAGCTCAATCAATAAGATCAATTGCTCAACTGGGATCAACATTAACTTGCTATGAACCACAATGGTTCGGTTATCTTGCTACTTGCTGAAAATGAATTTTTTTTTAAATTCGTTTGTCTTACTATGAATCTCAAAAGATTCGGTCTTTGCTACTTTAATAAATCGGGATTTTTTCTTGCTAATGGGGAATTTCCTATCTTACTAACAGTCAATATTTTTGAAAGAAATTTTCCTAATTTATATGGAGTGGTAAATAGTAAATAGGGTGAAAGAATTAAAACCGGTCATTTTCTTTCTTGTAGTCTCAATACACGGATTAGGGCAAACACCAGACGTGCGTTCCTTTCTTCTTCTTCTGATGGCGGTTACTCGACAGTTTCTTCTTTCTCTTATTGATTAAAGACTTGCCAGAAAATTAATTTATGTGTTGTTTGTTGCTTTTGGTTCGGTAAATAGATTTCCAACAGGAATCGGTTTTCTTCTTTTTGCTTTCTGAAATCAACGGTTACAAGTTGTGTAACAGGAATCGTTGTTTTCTTCCTTCCCTGGGTCGATTAACAGCTCTGATGCCATTGTTGTACCCTTGCCTTCGACTAAACTCGTTAATCCTCGCCGATTGAATCGGTTTTATCTTACATCGGGACCGAAACTATGTGATGTAAAAGTAAACCAAGATTGCGAGAATCGATAACAAGTAATCGTTTATGTATCTAATAGATTGAATTATATTGAATGATGAATTGTTTACAGAATTGTTCCTATATATACTGTATGAACCGTTGCCTTCAGTATCAAAGGGATACAACATTCAGAAAGTAAACGTCACACCTTTTGGACGTTGTAACCTATCTTAAACGGTTTATACCGTTTTTAAAACCCATCCCATTTACTATTTAGATAATACAGACTTTACATAATAATATAATAAATACTATTTGGTCCTATAACTATTATTAACAAACTAATTATATCATTAGTTCCAACATTTAAAAACTAGATTGAGTCCTTTAACAATCACAAAAGGTAGAGTTTAAATGCATCCACTATGATGAACCTATAAAAAGGTTTATACAATTAATACAACATCAAGTTATAAACTTTTTCATATTATAAATCTATTTCTACTATAGATAAACCTATTTATAAAGCTTTTCATATCATAAAACATAACCAACATTATAAAAAAGAAATTACTCCGTATAAAATAGTTTAGACCGTACCTCTTCAAGATTTTAGACTTTTTCATTCCATCTAAGATTAAAATAGTTTATCACCATGGTTCACAAAATTATAGACCTCTTCAAAAGATTTTAAATTTTTTTATAAACCACTATAGTCGATAGTGAGTGCTAAACCTCTCCATTCAATTAGCCTACCTGTGAATTAACCAATTTCATCTGCCCAAAAAAAATTATAGTGACTTTGGTAGTGTTATTTCCATATCATATAGCATATACATGCACGTACACATATAAAAACAACATATTGTATAGTTTAATACGAAGCCGTTAATTTCGTCCTATTTAAATACGAAATAGAATGAGTGTGAACAAATATTTGAGCTAGTCATATTTGTAGGCTAAACATAGAAAAATTGAAAGATATTAAGACAAATCTGCCGTTAAAAAAGATATACCGAGTATTAACAAGAAAAATAAGGACCGAGTTGATGTACATGTGATGCATGTAATTAGTTGACCACCTCCGCATCAAAGTATCCAACTTATTGCTGTATCGACACCAAACAAAATCTGATGATAGAAAATTAACGTGTTTCGCTTTCGTGATACAGCATGCATGCAAATTTAAATCACTTACGCAATCTCATGCATGAGGCTCTTATGAAATAATCATACTTGCAACAACTTGTGTTAGAATTAATATTTACCTTTATATTAAGAACAGAAATAAATATATGTCAAAAGGTTACGTTGTTAAAAATCGTTTCATAATGAAATTAGGTACTTTGTTTTGGCACATACTTTGAAAACGTTTGAGTATATTAAGATTAATTTAGAATATAAGACATTGTATACAAGAAAGAACTAAGAGGTATAGATTTACTTAGTCAACTCTTTTCATTTATGTATTTTATCTACAGCTAGCAAACACGTTAACACCCGTGAAAACTCAAAAGTACGACTTTTTCTTTGCCAATGCAACTCGATATTCCACGTTTCCATGCACCCATTACTATAAATACAAACCCAAACACAACTTCAAAGTCATCCCGTTCTTTAAAACAATCATCTTTTATCTTTATAAGAACTTGAAGTATACCTAGTACCCAAAAAAAAATGGCAGTTTTTAAGCTGAGTTCATTGGTAACTATGGCCGTTATGCTTGCATGCATACAGTTAAGTGGCTCCATGGCTCAGAGAACCCATATCGTTGGTGGTAGTTTAGGCTGGACAGTTCCACCAAACGGACAATCAGCTTACGATACATGGGCATCAGGTGAGACCTTCACCGTTGGTGATACACTCCTTTTTAACTTCACCGCTGGAGCACACACAGTTGCCGAGGTTGCACAGGACGCGTACGGCCCATGCAACGTGGCGACCCTTATGTCATTGTTCACCATAGATCCCACAAGACTTACCTTAAACACACCCGGGACACATTACTATATTTGTACCGTTGGAAGTCATTGTCAAGCTGGTCAGAAATTGAGTATCAATGTTTTGGGTGGCGCTAGTTCACCCGTGTCGCCACCTACTGCTGCCACTTCACCATCACCTATGTCGTCCCCTGGACCTTCTCAATCGGAAACTGGCCCACCATCGTCTCCCACTGGTGGCACCACCGTACAACCACCCTCACCTAATGGTGTAGCGAGGTCTTATGCCGCCTTAGGACCGGTCACTTTGTTGGCTTTTGTCTTAGCTATCTTTCACTAGGTTGATTATTAGTGATATTATTTATAGTATACTTATGTATTTATGATCACATATTGATATTATTTATAGACCTTTTTAATGTATGTTTTCAAAAAACCCGAAAAATTAACATGTATCGATTCACAACTAGCATATTCTACACCAGTTGATCAAAATGATGATACATACAAATGCATAAAGGTTATACATTTTGTTAATAATGAAGTTCGGGGTCGTTCATATAGGTGTATAACGCCTACTACGTACAATTGCATTAAGAACACTTATGCAATATTAACTAAATATTGATTGTATGCATTGGAGTGATATACATGAAAAACTTGTCAAAAATTGATTAATAAGATCAACTGATCACATGAGATGATTATGGTGTGACAACAATTATTCTCAAGAGTAAAAAGATCCATGGATATGATTTAGCATACTATTTCAGTGTAACATGGACAAATCATGAGTAATGAGGTTAATGTATATATTGAAACAATCTCCATTATTCAACGACGCATTCAAACGTGAAGGAATAATAGATCAAAGAAAGTTTTAATTAAGTTGAATACTTGAATCCGATGGTGGTTATGGCCTGCACGTGATGCCAGCAAGGGCCGGTAGGCTAAAGCGAAATTCTAAAATACCCTCAAATTTTGAAAATCACATTTATATGTGTGTTTATATGCTGCAAAAAATATGTAGAATAGATTGGAATGTAAGAGTTGCCAAAACGTTCTTCAGCTGTCTTATAAAAACATTGGTTAATTGATCATTTAATATTCATGCCCCGTGAAAATGACAATTTTTAGAATCAAGCGTAATGTATTTGTAAGTTTGATTTTTTTCTAACTATAAATTAAAGTAATACAAAGCCTGATTCCAATAGAAAATTTTTCAGTAAGTAAAAGATAGGTTATAATATGGAAGCTTTCAAGCTAATTATTTTGATGGTGGTCTTGGTGACATGTTGTTAGGAAATTATGATCACAAGAATCGAGAGTCGTAAACACTATCGATTGAAGTATTTCGGTGGTTCTACCGAAATCTCTAATCGGATAAAACTCCGATTTGAACTTGAGAATATGTTTTGTTAGGTTATGACCGTAACCGTAAATCGAATATATGACCAAAATCGATGGTCGGTTATAATCGTTTGTATAGCAGCTAATTATTAACCGCCAAATCGCTTTAATTTTAGGGTTAAAATTACCGGTAAAAATTTTATTTTCTAGCGCTAATCGGATAAAACATAGCATGTTTTGTTTTATACATATGACCAAAAGCGATGGTCGGTTTCGCTATAGTCGACCAAATCGGTTTAATTTTAGGTTAAAATTACCGGAATTTTATTTTCTAGTGCGTTTTAACATAGCACTTTATACCCCAGGCGCCGCCTCTGACCTGCAGGCCGCCGCCTGACTCAAGACTGTGGGCGCCGCCCGACTCGTTATTCGGGCTTCACCGAATAGCAATCATAATAACGTCATACAAGTGTGCACTCCGCACAACCCCGACTTGTTGAACATTTATCATGATTACACATTGGTCACCTAAATTAATCCATTACACTTAAATAATATCGGTGATGCAAAATCACCAACAATCCTCCCCCATTTAAGTGTAATCTTGATTAACTTAAAACAAACTCATAACAAACAACAAACTGATGCATAAATGAAATGTCGAGACGATTGAATTTCACATTAGTACATTAGCATTCCAAATATTCGAATATAAGAGTGTCACTAAGGATTGAACTCCTTCTATTCATAGTGAATACATGAAGATAATATACACAACAGTTTACACATTCACATGTTCCACTTGACACTATGTTTTACTAGCTTGTGTCCTATCCTTCAATAAGCATATCAAAGCCAAGTCCCAAGCTTTGAAGCGGCTAAACTTCATGCTTATATAGGTGGTTCTTTACTCTTGCACCGCACATGCAATTTGTCAAAAACCATTAAGAAATATAATTTCAACCTCCTTTATCTTGCGCTCGAACACATACCGTGGGATGATGTAATTATGTGTTCCAATCCAAAGATATCAAGCTTTCCTCATTGAATTCAAAGATTTAACATTACGTTAGATGGGAATTGGGTATCTTGATACAAGGATTTAATTAGGTGGACTTTAAACCCATCCCAATAGCCGCCTTTATGCACGAGATCTCTTGCTAACCCTTTGGTTAAATGGTCGGCTAAATTCGGTTGAGTTCTTACAAACTCCACAGATATCACACCATTCATGATAAGCTCACGAATCATGCTATGTCTAACACCTAAGTGTCTAGACTTGCCATTGTACACTTGACTATAAGCCCCAGCCAAGGTAGCAAAGACTATCACATCCGATAGAAATGGTAGATATCGGTTTAGGCCACAAAGGAATTTCATAAATCAAATTCCTCACCACTCACTTCATTACCACCGCACTAAAGCAACAAATTCAGACTCCATAGTTGAGTTTGTAATACAAGTCTGCTTTGAAGCCCAAGAAATAGCACCTCCTCCAAGAAGGAATACCCAACCACCGTAGAAGAGTGATCCTCTATGTTATTTATCCAATCGGCATCGGAATAACCTTCTAAAATGTAGGATAACCACTATAAGTCAAACCATAATCCATGGTTCCTTTCAAACATCGAAATACTCGACCCGAGCTTGCCAATGTAGAGCACCGTGATTGCTAGTGTATCTACTAAGCTTTCCCACAAGAAAAGCTATATCCGGTCTAGTGCTAATCATGGCATACATAAGACATCCAATAGCTCTAGAGTATTCCAGTTGAGACATTGGATTTCCTTTATTAGGTCGAAACTTCACAAGAGGATCTACAGGAGTATAAACAGAGAACAATTAGCAAAGTTAAACTTTGTCAAGATCTTCTCAATATAGTGTGATTGAGAAATAGAGATACCCTTGTTTCTCTTTTGATTCTAATACCAAGAATCACCTCACTTCTCCCGGATCTTTCATATCAAAATTAGATGACAAGAAATCCTTTGTCTTATCAACTTGATCTTGGTCACACTAAAGATCAACATGTCATCCACATATAAGCAAATTATCACTCCTTTACCGTAAGCATCAAATTTGCTATACACACACTTGTCGCCTTGGTTTAAAGAAAACCATTAGACAAGACCACATCATCAAACTTTTGATGCCATTGTTTTGGTGCTTGTTTCGCACCATACAATGATTTCTTCAATTTACATACCTTGTTTTCATGTCCAGCATCACAAACCCTTCAAAGTTGTTTCATGTAAATTTCTCATCCAAATCACCATTTAAGAATGCGCTTTTACATCCATTTGGTGAATAACTAGATCATGTATAGTCGCAAGAGCTAACAATAATCTAATAGTGGAAATCCTAGCAACAGAGCATAAGTATCAAAGAAGTCAATGCCTCCTTTGTCTAAAACCTTGATAACCAATCGGCTTTATATTTATCTATGCTTCCATCCACTTTCATCTTCCTTTAAGGATCCATTTACTTCCTAATGCTTTGCATCCGTGAGGCAAATCGCTGACTTCCCAAGTATCATTTCGCATGATAGAATCAATCTCACTTTGAATTGCTTCTTTCCATAAAGCAACATCCCTAGAAGCCATTGCTTCACTCAAAGTCCTTGGATCCTCCTCAATAATGAGGCAATATTCACGTTGAGATAAAGTCGTATCTCTTGTTCCTTCAACTAAATAAAGTTGAAAATCAGACCCAAAAGACTTAGCTTTTCTTGTCCTAGTGCTTTTTCTAGGAACAGATGGACCAGGTACATCATCAGGACCTTCAACATCATCTTCAACTATCTTACTAGAAGATGGCTGAATCATACCTCTTGGTCTTGGTATAGACGTAAACCGTTCTTCATCAAATATTGCATCTCTTGACTCTATTATAGAGTTCACCGACACATAATCATTAGGTTCTATAACATAAAACCTATAACACTTGGAATGCTCAAGATACCCAATGAAGATACAATCTATACCTTTCTCACCCGATTTTTCATTTTGGGTTCACTAATCTTACAATTGCTCTACACCCCAAACCTCAAATAAGTCAAATTTGGTACCTTCTTGGTCCAAATTTCATAAGGTGTTTGTTTGTCGCTTTTGTTTGGAGTTCTATTCGTAATATAACAGTCACAACATAGCCTCACCCCAAAACCCTTCACTTAGTCCGTAATAGGATAACATGGAATTCACCATTTCCTTTAAAGTCCTATTCTTCCTTTCAGCCACACCATTCTGTTGTGGCGTGTAAGGAGCCGTGGTTTGATGGATTATTCCAGTCGATTGAAAATAAACTGGATCATAATACTCACCACCTCTATCAGTACGAAATACTTTTATCAAATCTTGTCTTTGAAGTTCTACTTCTTGTTTATAAATTTTAAATTTATCTAGAGCTTCATGTTTAGCATGCAGTAGATAGACATAACAATATCTAGATGCATCATCAATAAAAGTAATGACATACTTATTATGTCCTAGTGAAGGATTGGCATGAAAATCACATAAATCACTATGTATGAGATCTAATACTTTGCTTTCCCTGTTAACACTCTTAAATGGATGTCTAGTGATCTTTGTTAACATACAAGTTTTGCAACTTTCATGTGTCATATCAAAAGGTGTATTAAACTCATTCTAGACATATCTTTCATTCTCTTGTAATGAACATGTCCTAGTCTAGCATGCCATAATTCGATTTACTTAAACCATTACTATGACTAGAAGTAACCATACAAGCGTAATCATTAAACAAAGGATAATTCAAATTTAATCTAATCATTCCATTACATACATAACCAAATCCAACAAAGGAACCATGTCTTGACAAGATATACTTGTCACTTTCCAACACTTGTTTGTAGCCAAACTTATTCAACACAATTTCAGAAACAAGATTCTTTCGAATCCCGGGTACATACAATACATTATCTAAACATAAAGTTTTTCCAGAAGTAAAAGTTAACATAACACGCCCTATTCCTTTGATTGGTTCGGTTGCAACGTTTCCCATCTTTACACATGAGCCATCTTCAATTGGATTACATACTTGAAACCAACGAAGATCATTGCAAACATGACATGTCGCACCGAATCAACCCACCAAGCAACTTGATCATCCCGAATATAAAATGCATCGAAATTACGTAAACATAATGTAAAACATTATCAAAATTGCATAAAATCGAATTATAACCTTGTTGCTTATCGTGATCCTTAGACCCACTTGGACCAACGCCATTATTGCCCTTTTAGAGCGACAATCCTTCTTCATATGACCAGCTTGTTACATTTCCAACAAGTCAAAGTACCCTTTTGTTGGCAAATTTATCATCACCACCTTTGAACTTTCTTTTGTTCTTGTTGTTGTTAAAATTGTTTTTAGAATTTTTGACTCCATCTCCTTCAACCATGTTAATGAAGAAGATCCAATTTGGTTCTTTCCTTTAGGATTATTATCAAGTTCCCGACACGTAATCCTTCCTCAATTCGTAGATGAGAACCGAGTTGAACCAAATTTAACTCTTCCTTTTATGTTTCAAATCATGTTTGAAATCTCTCCAGAAGGAGGCGCTTTATCAATGATAATCGCAACCGAGATGGCTTCATCCATCATCAAATTATGTTGGGTATATCGTCCCGTAATCCTTAACATCTCATGATATTGTTCCATGACAGTTCGGTATCAACCATCTTGTAATTCATAAAATTACTAACAAGAAACTTCTTTGCGTACATCTTCGCCATGTATTTGGATTCTAGGGACTCCACAAAGTGCCTTAGCAGATTCAGCGCTTTGATGGATATCAAATAAGGAGTCGACATACCGCTCGTAATGTGACCACGGCATATGTAGTCGCTGTTTTCCCACTTCATCCTCTTCCCGGTCGCTCCAAAGCTTCATTCTCATCCCATTCCGGACCGGTGTACTCGTAACATACACAACTTTCGTGGTGGTAAGAAGAAAGTGCATCTTCTTTGCCAACGACGAAAGTCCCGCCTTCAAACTTTGCCAACTTATCGAACTTGCTCGTCATGTCCTTCATGATTCTCCGCTCGTCATGATCACGTATACTTCAATCTTTGTTAGAAATTATGATCACAAGAATCGAGAGTCGTAAACACTATCGATTGAAGTATTTCGTGGTTCTACCGAAATCTCTAATCGGATAAAACTCGATTTGAACTTGAGAATATGTTTTGTTAGTTATGACCGTAACCGTAAATCGAATATATGACCAAAACCGATGGTCGGTTACAAATCGCAATAGCGCTTAAATTAACCGCCAAATCGCTTTAATTTTAGGGTTAAAATTACCGGAAATTTTATTTTCTAGTGCTTTTAACATAGCACTTTATACCAAATAAAATTTTCCAATTTCAGCTGGCGCCGCCTTGACTCAGCCAGTGGCCGCCGCCTGACGCGACAGTGGGCGCCCCCGACCATATTCGGGGGCTTCACATCGAATAGCAATCATAATAACGCCTGGTAGTCATACAAGTGTGCACTCCGCACAACCCCGACTTGTTGAACATTTATCATGATTACACATTGGTCACCTAAATTAATCCATTACACTTAAATAATATCGGTGATGCAAAATCACCAACATTCATACTATTCCTACGGGGTCTACCCGTAGGAATTTACACGGGGTCTAGAGAGGAGTCTTGTAGAACAAAGACGAGGTAATGTGTAGCAAAGACTATTTGCGCTTTTTTTTTTTTTTTTTTTTTTTTTTTTTTTTTTTTTTTGGTTTGGGTGGTATTTTTTGTCATAAGTTATTTTTGTCCCAAAAATGTATTTTTTGTCATAAGTTATTTTTGTCCAAGTGCATAAGCACACAAAGCAGATTTGTCCAAGTGCAGTAGCACACAAGCAAATTTGTCCAAGTGCAGTAACACACAAGCAGATTTGTCCAAGTGCGAGTAACACAAGCAGATTGAATAAAGGCTCGATTAGAGTTTCATCATCGCCAAGTTTTTTTGTCCAAGTGCATAAGCACACAAGCAGATTGGACACGGGCTCGATTACATCATTGCCTAGTTTTTTTTTGTCCAAGTGCATAAGCACACAAGCGATTGCACACAGGCTCGGATATGAAGCAGTTTTGTCCAAGTGCATTAGCACACAAAATTGTGCAAGTGCAGATTTAGAAAAGTGTGTGGCTCGGATATGAAGGTTGCAAAGTGATAAAGAAATCACTTTGTCAGTCCGCTCGTTATAAAACCAATCGTCATCGCCTTTTTTGAAAAAAATTTTGTCCAATCATAGCAGATCGCACACAAGTGCAGATCGATTGCACAATACCAAAAGCAAAAGCAAGATTCCCAAAGTCACAAGTGAAACCTCCCATCCTGTAGGATTGGTAGGTAGTCACAAGAAAGTCACAAGAAAGTCACAAGTGAATAGTCACTAGTGAAGAATCTCAATATATTCACCTCAAACATCACCAAGTTACAACATCACAAACTCACCATCATACAAACATCAAGTTATTTATACGGTGGCTATAATTTTAGTGAAACACAAGCTGCAAGTGAAAGTGCAACTAACAAACCACAAAGAAACCTCAAATATCTCAGGCTGCACTCACCATCATACAAACATCATCAAGTTATTTATACGGTGGCTATAATTTTAGTGAAACACAAGCTGCAAGTGAAAGCCGCAACTAACAAACAACAAAGAAACCTCAAATATCTCAGGCTGCCGATATGTCTCAATCACCAGAGGTAACAATTTTACACATTAATAATAGAGATAACATTAGGCTCAGATTAAGTATCACATATTATCATATATGGCTGCAACATCAAAGGTTGCAAAATGAAAATAAAAAAAATTTTGCCGTCCATTCGGAAATGCCAAGCCAAAATCATATTTATCATATATGGCTGCAACATCAAAGGTTGCAAAATAATTTTTTTTTTGCAAAATCATCATTGCCTTATCTCAGTTTTTTTAAAAAAACAATTTTCAAATCAGCTTACAGTAACAAACTGCTTATCAAGCATATAAGCAGTTTGTTATATAAAATTGTAGCCACAGTATGAATAAAAACATAGCCACAGTATGAATAACCCCACCTGTAACGTAGTATTCCAACGGGTCTAATTCGAGCTGTGTGCAACTGCTGTGTGCAACAAGCGGTTTGCCAAGAAACCACATGAGCACGTGGACCTGGGGTAGGCAGGCGTGTATTCATACCACTCAATGGTGGCGGATCAAGGTGTTAACCTACCCTTTTGCACCCACAAAACTCGAGCAGCTTAATAAGCACATGAGTACTATTTGTGTCATACCTATGTCATAGCCACATAAGCACATAAGAAGTTTCCCAAAGAAACCACACAGAGCCTGTGGACTGGGGTAGGCCAGAGCAGGTATTCATACCACTCAATGGTGGCAGATCAAGGTGTTAACCTACCCGTTTGCACCCACACAACTCATGCAGTTTCACATAACAACACATAATCAGCCTCTCACATAAGCAGTTTGTAACTGCTTTTACCCTAAACAAAAAAAATTAGGCGTTATTTATTTTTTTTACAAATCCATGAAATTAAACCCACAATCTACCCATAAATGATAGGAACATCACAAAATCACCATCAAAGTACCCAGATTTACCAAACCCTAAAAAAAAAAAATAGGCGTTTTTTATTTTTTTTACAAATCCATGAAATTAAACCCACAATCTACCCATAAATGATAGGAACATCACAAAATCACCATCAAAGTACCCAGATTTACCAAACCCTAAAAAAAAAAATTAGGCGTTATTTATTTTTTTTACAAATCCATGAAATTAAACCCACAATCTACCCATAAATGATAGGAACATCACAAAATCACCATCAAAGTACCCAGATTTACCAAACCCTAAAAATAAAAAAAATAGGCGTTTCTTATTTTTTTTACAAATCCATGAAATTAAACCCACAATCTACCCATAAATGATAGGAACATCACAAAATCACCATCAAAGTACCCAGATTTACCAAACCCTAAAAAAAAAAAATTAGGCGTTATTTATTTTTTTTACAAATCCATGAAATTAAACCCACAATCTACCCATAAATGATAGGAACATCACAAAATCACCATCAAAGTACCCAGATTTACCAAACCCTAAAAATAAAAATAGGCGTTTCTTATTTTTTTTACAAATCCATGAAATTAAACCCACAATCTACCTATAAATGATAGGAACATCACAAAATCACCATCAAAGTACCCAGATTTACCAAACCCTAAAAAATAAAAATATGCGTTTCTTATTTTTTTTACAAATCCATGAAATTAAACCCACAATCTACCCATAAATGATAGGAACATCAAAAACTCACCATCAAAGTACCCAGATTTACCCAAACATCACAAACTCAACATCACAAACTCACCATCAAAGAACCACAGTAGCAGTATCACCACAACATAACCAAAAACACCACGATCTTATATGTTTTTAGATCTAAATCTAAAAAGTTTAGAGAGATAGAGATAGTGAGAGAGAAACATAGTTGAATGAATGAGGGGTGAGAGAGAGAAGGCAACATATCAACTCAAGACAGAGAAAGAAAACGCGTACACGCGTACACGTACACGCTTTCATAACCACACACATACATATAAGAGTTTTTATAAAAGTTTTTATTAATAAAAGTTTTTATAAAAGTATATTACTAAAAGTTTTTATAAAAGTATATTATTTATAAAAGTATTAGTTTTATGAAATTATGTTAAAAATGTAAAAAGTTGAATTTTTTATAAAAGTTTGTTAAAAATGAAATTTATTAAAAATGTACAAATTTGTATTTTTATAAAACTTTGTTAAAATGAAATTTATTAAAAATAAAAGTATTAAATGAAATTTAAATGTATTAGTATAAAAGTTTTAATAAAACTTTGTTAAAAAATTATTTATAAAAATTATTTATAAAATTGTGTATTAGTTTTAAATGTTGTGTTTTTATTTTTCGTGCTTTCCGCTTTCACGAGGAAGTATCGAGGATTGCCCATTTATCGACAAGTGGTAAATATAGCCTCGGGCTTTCCGTTATAAAAGTATTAAAAAAGTATTAGTTAAAAAAAGTGTGTTATAAAATTTGTTATGTATTTTCGTGCTTTCCGTTCTCACGAAGAAATAACCGACGGGTGCAAAATATAGCCTCGGGGCTCGGTTTTGTCATTGTTAAAAGAGAACCAAATCGAAAATGGTCGATGATGGAAATTAATTATATGTGTACAAAGAGCGGGATTTATGAATATCACGGTAGTGGGAAACGGAAAACCAAAACAAAAAAAGCAATTGTCCATTCAGATTAGTTGCGAAATATAGACCAACACAATATAATTGGATTTTGAGGGTGAAGTGTGATAGCCATAATCATGAGTTGCTAGAGTCGTTGCATGGTATGCCATATGCAATGCGATTAAAAGATGATGAGTTGAGTTTGGTCAAAGAATTGTCAGAGTATAGCGTACCACCACGTAATATACTTTCGACAATAAAGGGACGTAATCCGGATAACGTGTCTAGCGTTAGAACTATTTATAACGCACTTGATAAGTTCCGGAGAGCCAGAGTAGGTGATAGAACTCAAATTCAAGTCCTTTACGCGCATCTGACGGATTCAGGTTATGCATATTACCCGAGGGTGAATGACCATAATGAGCTTGAGGAGCTATTTTTTGTTCACCCCACTTCGAATGCTCTATGGCGTACGTTCCCTGAAATCATGTTGATGGACTCTACGTACAATACCACACAGTTTAAATTGCCATTGTTGGAAATTGTTGGAGTAACTCCAACGAATAAAACATTTTCAATGGCGTACAGCTTTATACACGGTGAAAAGGGGCATAATTTTGAATGGGTATTGCAACGCATAAAAGAGGTGATAGACGAAAGATACTACCCACGTGTTATTGTCACCGGCGAGATTTAGCGTTGGTTAGGGCATGTAGAGCGTAATTCCCTACCGCCGCAAATTACTCGTCGATGGCATATAGAGCAAAATTTGATGAGGTTTATGAGAAACAGATGTGGGTTAGATGAGTATGACTCCATTAAAAGAGATGGGATCGGTTGGTTAAAGCTCCGACACGCCCTTGTTCGAGCAGCAATGATGAGCGCCACGACAACGCTTGGTCAACCTTGAGCGTAATAAATTGTTAATTATATATTTTTTATTATTCAATTAATAAGCACCGAATGACCTTTGATTAATTCATCGTTTTTTTCAATGATCGCCGAGTATCCGGATAATGGTCGCGAGATTACGGACACATGTTTGTCTCGTACATCACCGATGAATATCGCTCCGCCGCCGGACAACAACGTGTAGAGTTGAGGCTCACCACGCGTTGTTGAAATTATATTTGGGCAAGACACAATCCAATTTAGACAGGTTGTTGAGTGCAATCGATAAGATTATCTTTTGCAAGAAAATTCGATAAAGAGAGTTTAAATAGAAGCATCGCGAGAAAATAAATGATTGTAATTTTCCACTATTTCAAGAATTGTGGTATAAAGTTTCTCACCATGCTTTCCAACTCATGCACAAAGAACTCCATCGGTCTATCACCGTAGAAGATTGTAGCCATAAGTTGCGTACAATTTACGGACCGCCATGCTTTCACGAGATGCAATACTATGTGATTCATGGTAAGTACATTTATAACTATCAAGTTGTTTTCCCATTAATATTAGTGATTTACAGGCGTCATTGTAATATACCACTTTTAATGATTTCGGGACTCCCATTCCACTAGAAGAACTTAATATTTTTGGAGAACCTACATGTTCCGTGGCCTAATATCAATAGGCCACCCAAGATGGCTCTTCCAAGAATGATGATGATGATGATGATGATGATACTTCGTTTAGAGATGACATTCGACAATTCAGAATGTTTTACCAAAGCGTCGTCGTTTGTCAAGAATAATATGCTAACGAAGTTGAGATCGATATACCAACCGCATCGATGACACACGGAACCCGTTATTGAGAAAAATACCCGTGGACGTCCGAGCGCAAAGGACAAATGGGCAAGGCTACACAAGTCCCGGACTTGAATGAAGACCGGACTTGAATGAAGTTCCAACCGAAAATCACCGAAGAAGCACCGCTACAAGATCAAGACAAGTCCCGAACTTCAACAAAGAGCCCGCCCGACATAGTTCTTTCACGGGTCCTAGTCCTTTGTCGACAAGACACAAAGTTGTACAATGGAGATGCGTAGCGAAATGTTGATGGGTATGCTTCCAGTCCTTTGGCATCCATACATAATCAGTATATATAATGTGGTGGGTGACGGAAATTGTGGGTTTCGGTGCGTTGCCCATGGTGTTTGGGAACAACAAGATTGGTGGCGCCAAGTTAGGCAGATGTTATTGCAACAGATGGACCTAAATTGGCAGGTTTACATGGGTTTGTGGGGGGAAGATGGTTTTAACGAACTTCGCATAATAGAGGCGGTCCGGAGAAGGAAATGCACCGATCGATCGCTATATGGACATGCCAAACACGGGTTGGTTATTGCGAATCGATTAGACGACCCGTTGCATTTATATCTCACTGGGGTTGGAATATGTGTTTTCCGCTTATCAATGGTCCGGACTTCTCACAAAGAACTCGACCCCTTGTGATAGCCCGTGTGGGGAACGGCAGGTCATTACATTGTTCGACGCTAGACGAACATTCTCCACTTCCGCATCTCCACCCACAATGGAGAGGCATGATCCGATGTCGCATCCCGGTGGGAATTATTATATAGGCATCGACTACCAAATTAGTAAATAATATATACATACAAAACATTGTAAATGATTAATGATTCATGTTGTAAATAATTATAAACATAGTGAATGATTCATGTTGTAAATAATTATAAACATAGTGACCGATTCTCGATTTATGTTGAAAATAATTGATTAATGATTTATGTTGTAAACATAATGATTGATTCTTGATTTATGTTGTAAATGATTGATTATGTTTATATTTAAATTAATAATAACATTGTAAATGATACATGTTTTATGTTGTAAATGATTGATTCTCGATTCATGCAAATTCTTTTGTCGTGGGCCAAGGAAATCCTTTTCGGTGTCGATGTAATAGAGGATTTATTATAGAACGGAAATCCACGAAATCCTTTCCGGCCGACCGTATTATGCATGTCCTCTTTCGGTGGTAAATAATCATACGCTTGCTTAGGGTTTTATGTAAATAATTTGTTTGTTAAAATTACGTTTCTTATTATTTTCTTAACATGTAATGACCGTGTACAAATGACTATGGGTGTCGATACTTCATTGGAAAGATGAATTTGAAAGACGGTACTTAAGTCGAGCCTCATCTTCAACGCGATTGCTCAAAGCTGCGTTGCTAAAGATAATGAGATCAAGTGTTAAAGACAAAAATAAAGATTGGAGATGGAGTTAGAATTGGCAAGGAATCACGAGGATCACGCTTGTCATCGGTGCAAGGCTCCATGATCTTTTAAACGAGATGAATAATCTTCATATGTAGTAGATGTTGGTGTATTTAAATAATATGTTAACGACGCTTAATTTAATAATAAAAGTTGTTGTTGCGAGTTATTAAACGAGATGAATAATCTTCATATGTAGTAGATGTTGGTGTATTTAAATAATATGTTAACACCGACGCTTAATTTAATAATAAAAGTTGTTGTTGCGGTTATTTAATGTGGTAATATTTAGCGTGCTATTATACAAACTAAATAATTATACATGTACAATACATTAATATACACACACTCATTATTACACACACACTTATTATATACATTATTATACACTCAAATATTATACACACTTATTTCTATTAAAAAAAAAAAAAAAAAGTCAAAGGACAAGTTCTTCAGAAAACAAGTACTATTGTGTCATACTAGTCATAGCCACCGTTGAAATAAAAACATAGCCACCGTATCAATATCTCAACCCTAATATAATTTGGTTTGGGAGTAATAAATTCATCTTGATGTTGATTAGGGAGATAAGTCCGTTATTACTTTACTGTCATATATCAGCAACATCATATCCTCTTTAAAAGTACAAGATGATACGTAGTATATGAGTTAGTAAAAACTAAGAACAGTTATATGAATGTGCGTTGAAATGATTGTATCTCGACATCACCTAGTTGTAGTATTACTTAGGCGTTATACATACAGCGCCATATATAAAGCTGTCTGAAGTTCCAAAAACTAGATTGCATACTAAATCTGTTTTATTATCTAGCTTTGCTATGATACAATACATATACTAAAAGTACGTCCTTTCAAGAACTCCAATTGCTCAGCCAAAACACAAGTTTGCTTAAAATAAATTCTACAGAGAATGCCAGAACCAACAACTTTTTTGTAAAGCAAACAAAATTTTTCCGCTCAGTCTCAGTATAGTAAGTGAGTTGAATGTTAAGGTTATGTACATAGACAAATATAAATTACATGTGTCAAGAAAAGTTGTATTTGGTACCAAATCTGATGTATGTGTTATCGAAAACTATAATGTACGCGTATTTATGTTACTTAATTTCATGAACTGTGATTACATTATTACTCGTATTCGATAGGAATTTTTTTTGGGTAAAGGGTTTTACACTCGTAAAAATATATTAATCAAAACAATAGAGTTAAGGCGTTATGGCGAGAATACCATATTGACTATTACACATAACGCACACGTGCTTGAACCACTATACATATAGGATTGACATGCCAATCCTAAAGAAAACATCAATCTAGCCTAGCCGAATAAAATTAGTACAAAACATTAAACGAATTGACTAGGCTAAAGACTTGGGCTACATTGACCGTTCTTGATCAATGATTTAGGCAACTTCCATTCAATGATCGCCTCTCCACACTACTAGTCCGCTTAAATTAGAAAGTTAAAAGCTTAAGGCGGACAAGATAATTAAAAATCTCGATCACTTGTTCTTTGGTTCGCTTTATTCTTTAACAACCTCAAATTCTCTCTTGCCAAATGAAATAAGTAGTGGCCGCAAATACGAGCTTAGAAGTAACAAGATGGGTCGATCGTTTATTCGACAAGGGATCAACCAGTCTACAATAAGATCCAAAGATGAAGTAACATTTGCCATACCCGCTTTCATCTTCACATAAGACCAAACACGAGACGAAAAGAGCATTCAAAAATAAATGATTATGGGAGTCACGGGCTAGCTCACAAAGCGGACATCGAGGCGTGTTTAAGTCGTTCGAGGGACCGACATCCCATTGTCTCAATAAATCTTGTGTCTTTAGCTTCCTTTGCAAAACTATACTTCTTTCTTCATAATATAACAATTTCCTCAAGCTATAAATTAAATTCATATACAAACACTTATTCAAGTAAAGAATTTCATCAAGTTAAAGATCAATCATATATAATATGGAAGTTTTCGAGTTGATTATTATGATCGTCACACGGTGGTAGCATGTTTGCGTTTCATGGCTTGGTGGACGGGCAAAACGTAACCACCGAGATAGTAACGCAAGGGGACAATATTGTGTTTGGCGGGGTAAACGGGACGTGGACTCTTCAGCAAAATCCTAGATTTTATCTGTTGGCCCAGTTTTACTGATCTTTAATCAACGATATACCAAAAATATGAAAATAATCTCTTATTTCTATAAATCTGTCATCATTGTAATCGCTACATGTTCTAATCTATTTATACAAAGTGAAACGGTACATAGTGAACCGTTGTGATGGTCAGTTATGTTTGTAACTGTCATATAACCATTTTGTAACTGCTATTTGGCAGTTATTTCAAGCGAGTTGACTTTTCCATGTTGACTTTGACTTTCGTTGACCGGGTTGTTTGTGGGTGTTGACTGGGTCGATTGGGTATCGTGATGGGTCGATTGGGATTAACCCAATATTCTCCCACTTAATCACAATCGCTGCGACGTAGATCTTTAAGTCTTTTGTAGTCGTCTCACATAACTCCATTTTGCTTCTTTCTGCATTCTCTGCTGTTTCTGCATTCTCTGCGGTTTCTGCAATCTCTACTGTTTATGCAATCTCTGCTGTTTCTCATTGTTTCATTTCTCTTCAATTATAGTCGCCATAAGTAATGTTGGCTCTAAGTCTTCTTCAATAAAATTTGAATGTTCTCTGACTTGATTCTTGCATTTATTTTGACATTCATATGCATAATGTCCAAGTTTGTGACATCGGTAGCATGTGACTTGAGTTTTGTCTCTTGTATCTTCTTCAAAAGACTCTCGTTCTTCCCTTTTAGATTGATAATTGTTCTTGTCTTGTTCTCGGCCTTGAGACTGGTTAAATCTTCCCTGACCATATTCTCTAAAATGTTTTCCTTGTCCTTTATGTCGTGTGAACATCAAAGTCTCTTGATTGTTCATTTGTTTATCCTTCTTAAACTTAATCCTTTCTTCATATGTCTTAAGTCTTCCAATTGCTTCTTCCATAGTCATTTCACTTAGGTCGGAATATTGTTCTATAGATGCGACTATTTGCAGATACCTATCTGCACAAAGATTTAGTAGTTTCCGTACTAAGGTTTCATCTTCTATGGTGTGTCCTAGACTAGCGGCTTTGTTTACGAGAGTTGTAAGTTTTGTAGCAAAGGTGTCGATTGTCTCGTCTTCCTTCATTTGTAACATCTCAAAATCAGATTTGAGTGTTTGTAGTCTTGCTTGTTGAACTCTGTCTTCGCCAACGTGTCTAGTTTTTAAAGCATTCCAAATGTCCTTCGCGGTTTTGTGCTTTGTTATTTGAAGTAATTGTTCCTCGGGTAAAGCTTGATAAAGGAAAGCAATAGCGGTTTTCTCTTTTGTCTTATTGGGTTGAGTCGATTCAGTCGGCTCTATTGTTTCCCATAAACCACTCGCTTCGAGAATGATTTGTATTCGAATTGCCCATAATGAGTAATTCGCGGGCTTTAGGATTGGGCATTGAAATTGGGGTGTACTATTTGTAAAATTAGTACTAGGTTCCTTATTTCCACTTCCTTTCGTCATATCTTAAATATATTGACAATAAAAGTATCTCCAAAAATTCTGACACGAGGTGTGTTGAAAAATGTTTTATTTTTCTCTTATAGGCTATAAAACTTTATAGGACTAGTTTTTTTTAATCCAAAACTATCTTCGGAGATTATATATATTTAAAAAATGAATAACGTAAGGTTAATTTCTCCTTAAATTTATTTTTAATTATAATAAGCAGCGTTAAAACACTATGTTATTATATTCTAATTATGATAAGATACTATAATATAAATGAAAGTAACTTATCAAAAATAATATATATCTAAAGTGAAGAATATATACTATAAAAAATGAAAGAGTGGTGTTGTTAAATTTTGGAACCTGAATGGGTTGATGGTCTAACCCGATGCCTTAAATAAAAAACAATCCTTTTTGTTTGTAGCCCTCTTAAAAGTATTGGTCTTTTTTTTTTTAGTATTTACTTATCCCCTTTTGAGATAAGATATGCGCTGCCCTTTATGTTTCTTTATATCTCTTGTTATTGAGATAAAAAAAAAACAAACGTATCCTTTGAGAATGAGTTCGTCTCTCTCTCTCCCTTTTCTGGGTATGGATCCGCTTTCTCTTCTTCTCCAAATCTTTATGGTCACCGCCTGTGATAAGGGTTGAGTGGCCTTCTTCTTCTCCGGTACGTGGTGATCTTTGCGAACACCAGATCCCTTCAATCGAAATTTTAGGGTTTCGTTGATTTTGGGGGTTTTTAATCCGTGAGTGAAATGAAAAGATTGGAGACTTAATTAAGTCAATTGGTGGCTTAATTAACGTTCTAGGGCTTGATTCTTGATTCGGAACATGTGTGTTTGTTCTAATTTGAATCTTTGATTTTTGCCCTAATTGATGACTTCGTTTAGTTTGTTTGAATCAATATATATAAATGATTTTAATTCGTTTCTGATCCTATGTGGATAAAAAATCAGTTTCGATGAAAAAAAATGCAAATAAGTTTGTTGCCGGGTTGGAGTAATCACTTGTGTGATTGTTCCCCTTGATGTGACAAAGGTATAGAACACAAAAATGATATCTTAATTTGTGTTCAAGTTATTTTGCAGAAAAAAAAAATTCGAAACTGTTTTAGGGTTCCTATTGATTCTGAAACTAAAACGAAAAGTGGTATATGATGATTTTGGCTCTGATACCAATTGTTGGCCCAGTTTTACTGATCTTTAATCAACGATATACCAAAAATATGAAAATAATCTCTATTTTCTATAAATATGTCATCATTGTAATCGCTACATGTTCTAATCTATTTATACAAAGTGAAACGGTACATAGTAAACCGTTGTGATGGTCAGTTATGTTTGTAACTGTCATATAACCATTTTGTAACTGCTATTTGGCAGTTATTTCCAGCGAGTTGACTTTTCCATGTTGACTTTGACTTTCGTTGACCGGGTCGTTTGTGGGTGTTGACTGGGTCAATTGGGTATCGTGATGGGTCGATTGGGATTAACCCAATATTATCAAGACTGGTCAAGAGATCATTCGGGGTTAATCATGCGACCAAAACTAGACACCCTTGTGTTTAACTTTGAAAACGGAAAACATAAAGTGGCGGAAGTTAGCTCGTTTGAGGAGTTCGACTCATGCAACACAACCAAACCCATACAAGTCTGGACCACCAGCCCCGCCAAATACACTTTCCCAAATGAATTTTCTCATAAGTGTATCCGCACCATCGAGATCATTGCAAAAACGTCTCAAAATGGAAATTGCGGCCATCCATGGCCATCTCGTCTAAATAAATTTGACAAGCTTTTCAAAACATGTCATTTCGCTCAAGATTGTGAAGAAATCGCATCTTTCTTGTATGGATTGAACATGCATGGTTATACTAAATAAATAAAAATAACGATATATTCATTTTCTTTTGAGCATAAAATGAATAAAAACCTTTAATTTAAATAAACAAGCTAGTGATATAAGCTAGGGAATTATGCACAACACATGGTTAGAGGTTCTTTTTTTTCTTCTTATATAAGCGTAAAGATTTCATGCATGCAACACGATGTAAGAGTACATTGATCTGCCGTCACTCTGACATGCTTAGAGCATCCACAATGCAAAAAGTCATTAATGACTTTTTGCTTCTTACACACCATAAATTTTACTAGAATTCATAACTTAAAAAGTCATTGTTAAACTTTGATCCAATGCAAAAAGTCATTATCAAAAGCGTTTTATACATTTTACAAATCATGTTACAATCGGAAGTGTGCTTTAAAAGATGAAAAAGCTTTTGCCAAAAGACTTGTAGTTTGTCAAGTATTTGTGTAAAAAGCTTTTCATCAAGCTATTCATACAATGCAAAAAACTAGACAAATGGCTTTTTCAAACAGTGTCAAGTCTTTCTTCAAGCTTGCATTGCGGATGCCGGTGTTTAATACATTATATTGATCATTTCATTTTTGTGCAACTACAATAGAAACCTAGTACCATAATGGATCCAAAGTCCACAAACGGGCTTGACTCTTGAGCCGACTAACATAATAGTGATAATCTTGTCCAACTATTTATTTGGCTTATTTTGGAAGTTTAATTATTCATTACATTTCAATACACAATATGCTAAAACGTTGAAGCATATATATATATATATATATATATATATATATATATATATATATATATATATATATATATATATATATATATATATATATATATATCAAATTAAAGGAATTAAGTGCTTATTTAACAAGAATTTTATCTATACTTTTAAGAAAAAGTAGCTTAAACCTTTCCAAATAAATTATTTCGAAAACAAGTGATTATAGAACCCCAAATCAAAACCCTTTTTTTTCTACTCAAATGAGGAAAGGTTGAATCGCTCGCCCGGTATTTTTGTTTTGGCTTGGGTTGTTTGGCTCTTGGTTTGCTCATATTAAACATTACCTCATCTTATCCCCTATTTATAATTTGGATTCCGTATGCATTTAGCCTTCTAGAGAGGTTTTATAACTTGCCTACCAACTTCTGTCCCGATTATGAGCTTAGTTTGGTCTTTGGCACCATATATTTCTGGTTGACAAAGAATGATCCAAATCAGTGGCGGATCTAGGATTTTATAGGGCGGGGGCAAATAAGATTTTTTTTAAAAAAATTTGTCATAAACTTTAATAAAAAGGTCATAAAAAAAATTTTACACTAAAAACTGATATTTTTTTTTAGATTAAGTAGATTCTAAGGTTTTTATATTATTTGATCTTAAGGTGGGGGCAATTTGATTTTGTAATAGGGTACACTTTATGTCCTAAAAAAATTTACACTAAAAATTGATATTTTTTGGCGAACCATGTAGGACACCCCCCCCCCCCTTAACTACTAAGTAGTTCCGCCCTTGATCCAAATTACATCTGATGTTTGCATACGAGTTATGCTTCTTCACCTAAGGACAAATTAACCGGTGCAACGCCAATTATTCAATCTGTTGGGGTTAATACATTACCTATGTCGTATGTTGGTACTACAAGTGGTACGAAATCTACTAATGTTAATGGTGCTACGTCAATTGATTCGACGAAGCACAAATCTAATTTTCGTAGGTTGGAGTGTAGTAAAAAGTCTAATAGGGTGGACCTCTCCATCCCTATGAAAGTCGTTGAGGAGGTAAACTCTAAATTTGGGAATACCCTTTATGGTTATTTCATTGGTAAACGTATTGCTTTTCCGGCTGTTGATTATTACGTTCGTAATACATGCGCCAAGTATGGTATTCAAAATGTTATGATTAATGCGAAGGGGTTCTTTTTCTTTAAGTTTTTCACTCGTAAAGGTGTTGATGATGTGCTTGAAAAAGGACCGTGGATGATTAGGAATGTGCCAATTATTCTTAAAACGTGGACTTTGAATACTAATCTGCTTAAAGAGGATTTGACAAATATAATCACATACTGATATTAACATTTTATGAGGAATGGTTTTTGGACTAACGAAACTTATTTGTTTTGATACTTGTGATATGGGTACGTTTCGGTTGATTTTGCATTGTTACTTTGGGATTGATACTTGACAATGGACTACACTAATACGTAACGGACTTTATAATACGGTTTATCCTTCTTACGTTGTCATGCAATGAGCTTTTCCCTTTGCCTGGTCTCTGTCATTTAGTGTCATAATGACACCTCTTTGTGACACTGAATGTTTTTCTTGGGTTTTTGTAATTGTGCTTGTTGCGAAGGTTGATTAGCTTTGGCTTGTATGTTTGGTGGTAGGTGATTTTCAACCCTAATTGTGGTATTAGTGTAGGGTGTAAGTTGGTGATGGGTTTCTAAATTTGTGCCATGGGTTCACGACACTGGGATGAGTTTTCTAGGGTGTTTGAAGATGATGTCGGGTTGTTTCGGGTTAAGGTTAAGCCATTTGACGTTGGTGTTGGACCGCTTGGGTTGTTCTAGGTCGTGCTTTAGGCTTCATCAAGCCGTTTTTCAGGCTGCTTCGAGTTGGCAGTGATAGTGCCATTGGTTTATTCACGTGAGTGAGTGGGTACGATTTTGCCTGTGTCCGCTTCCTTATGTGTTTTTATGGAGTTTCAAGAAGAATTATTGTTTTCTGGTGAGCCGCAAGATTAAGAGGGTGGTCATTTATTGTTTTTTACGTATGGTGAAGGTTTTCGTGTTTCGTAATGAAAAACAGGGTTTCGACATGTTTGCCTCGAAACAAAGGTTTCGCCATGAAACCTTTGTTTCAGCGTAAGAATAACTTTTTTGGTGAGGGAAAAGTAGGTTAACGGGTTTTCCAATGCCAGAAAAGCGAAAACGGTTTACGTTTTGCTTGGTTTACCGGCGACTGTTTATTTGAAAACATAGTTTCCGTATGTCAAAAATTCTAAAACAGTGGGTTTTTTTGGTTTTTAAGTGTAAATAACTTTTTTCGGTTAATCAGAAAAGGAAAAAATCATGACTATTAGTATCGTATAACATGGGTGGCACCATGTTTATGTAAGGTACATATTGGGATTTGGGGTTTGTCGATCGTTTAGCGTCCCACGTTTGGTAAGGAACCTAGAGTGCGACCGAAGTCACGAGTTGAGTTTTATTTTTATTTTTTTATTCGTAGGACAATAATAGTCTCCCTCTTTCCAAGGGAAATAGCTAAGTATTTATGGGGATAAAAGAGAGAAGTCAAACGACTGCTTTTTTTTAGCAAAACTACATCCAAATATCTAGCGACGTCGTTTAATGGCCACTGCAAAAGAAAACAAAACACTAAAATAACGTCATTTTGGAACAGTATGAAACGGAGTCGTTTCACACGATAAATGTATAATATAGTAATTAAAAACAACTTTCAATAATAAATTACATTTTTGGTTAAATAAATCACGTCAAGAAATTGATTAGTTCGGCCCGTTTGGCCATTTCTATTTTAGTTAACTTATGAGTTTTGTAAATCATTATGGATAAACCGCAAACATGATCTTTTAACTTCTATATCTATCGATAAACGTTTTATCTTCTTAAACATCCGTCTACTTATCTTCCTACTATCACATGTGTGTGTGACACGTATGGTATCAAGCTTCAAGGCCTTGGTAGGAAGTAATTTTATCTCAATAGGAGTATAATGTTATTTTTTGTGTAGTGGTTTATCTATACTACTTTATAATACATTTAGGCCTTCTAAAACTAGAAGGCTTAAAAATTCAGACTTTTTTACTTGCTTATTATGGAAAGAGTTTTTCTAACCAAAAATTAAGATAAGGAGCTCCAATCATGAGATGATATGTGTCACTTCTTAACAAACTCCAAGTCTAACTTCTCCAAACATAACTCCTAACCACTAAAAATTAAGATAAAGAGCTCTAATTATAAAATGACATGTGTCATTTCTCAACTAAAAATTCATCTTTATTTTTAAACTAAAATATCTTTTTATCTACTTATTTTTTTAATAATCTAATTTCAACATATTTTCTAAAATTTTATGCTCTTTAATTCAACATCCATTTTGATATATTTTCATGAGTTTTTAGTTTTTATATTTTTAATGGGTTTATTTTATTTTAATTCAAATTTTTACAACTTTAACCTTTATTTCATTTATTTCAATCAATATAATCTGGATTCGTCAAAATCATATACTTTTGGGGTAGTGTTTGACGCGTAAGAGATTGTGAGGGTATTTCTATATGCGGGAATAATGATGTCGAGGGGGAAAAGCTACGGGAAAGTTACGGGTAACCCAAATAAACACTTACAACTAACACATATACATTCGAAGTGTTGTGAAACGAATTCACTAAACGGGTAAGCAAACACATATAACTATACTTATCGACGCCGCTGTGCGCGGGTACCCGGCTAGTTTTCTTATATAGAGAATATGAATTATCTTGTTATGTAAGCTTTTCGCCTATGTAACGGGCTGAGATATGAGATTCACCCATCTCCTTTGTACTTAAATGTTTTTTGAAGTAATATATTTACCGAGTTTTTGACCTTTTACCCAAAAAATACTATCACATGTGAATCATTTATCAGTAAGTGAGAAATTGTGTCATCATCTAAACAAGTCAATGTACAATTGACACATAAAAATATAGGAAGATAAGTAAGAAGACGTTTTTTATTTTTATTATGAAACTAGATTTTCTATTCAAATTAATAGACATCCTTTAAAAAGTAGATTTGAGTCTTTTAGCAATCACAAATGGTAGAGTTGAAGCTGATGAGGGCTAAACCTCTCCATTGAATTAGCCTACCTGCTTAACCAATTTCATCTGCCCAAAAAACTTTATAGTGACTTTGGTAGTGTCATTTTCGTATCATATAGCATATACATGCACGTACACATAAAAACAACCTATTGTATAGTTTAATACGAAGCCGTTAATTTCGTCCTATTTAAATAGAAAATAAAACGAGTGTGAACAAATATTTGAGCTAGTCATATTTGTAGGCTAAACATAGAAAACTTCACTACAACAATCGGATTGACGGGCGAGGAGACTTTCGCCAGGGACACAAAGTCCCCGGCGAAAGTCACTAAACGACAAAATTGAATCTGACGTGGCACATGAATTCACCGACTTGTTGTGGAAAATTCAACGATACTTTCATGAGGACATGTCCCGGCAAAGTTAAGCTGGATTTTGACCGATAGTCAAAATTAACGCATCTTTCTTCGGGACGAGTCCCACTGAAAGTGTATTTTACGCTCACCTAACTTTGACCAAAAGTCCAAATCATGCTAATTGTACGCGGGAAAATTCCCGCCAAACCTTTCCCCGGGGACATGTCTAAAACCCCGATGCTTGGAATAACATAAATAACCCAATCGCCAATTCTCACGAAACACACGTAACAATACAATGGCTGATTATACGGCGGAAAAAGAGTGGTCACTGGTTTTATCGTCGATATATATCTTTACTCAAATTCTTGATACGTTTGGGTCAGAAATTTACAATGAATATGGTTCTTATAAGAACATAGACCCGTTGATGAATATGGTTCTTATAGTTGGTCGTTTAACATGATACGTATACCATAGCACCTATAGTTGGTCGTTTAACATGATACGTATACCATAGCACCTATACTCGGTCGTTTAACATGATACGTAAACCATAGCACGTATACTCGGTCGTTTAACATGATACGTATACCATAGCACTTATAGTTGGTCGTTTAACATGATACGTATACCATAGCACTTATACTCGGTCGTTTAACATGATACGTATACCATAGCACTTATAGTTGGTCGTTTAACATGATACGTATACCATAGCACCTATACTCGGTCGTTTAACATGATACGTATACCATAGCACCTATACTCGGTCGTTTAACATGATATGTATACCATAACACCTATAGTTGGTCGTTTAACATGATACGTATACCATAGCACCTATAGTTGGTTGTTTAACATGATACGTATACCATAGCACCTATACTCGGTCGTTTAACATGATACGTATACCATAGCACCTATAGTTGGTCGTTTAACATGATACGTATACCATAGCACCTATACTCGGTCGTTTAACATTATACGTATACCATAGCACCTATAGTTGGTCGTTTAACATGATACACATACCATAACACCTATAGTTGGTCGTTTAACATGATACGTATACCATAGCACCTATACTCGGTCGTTTAACATGATACGTATACCATAGCACCTATACTCGGTCGTTTAACATGATACGTATACCATAAAACCTATAGTTGGTCATTTAACATGATACGTACACCATAACACCTATACTCGGTCGTTTAACATGATATGTATACCATAGCACCTATAGTTGGTCGTTTAACATGATACGTATACCATAACACCTATAGTTGGTCGTTTAACATGATACGTATACCATAACACCTATAGTTGGTCGTTTAACATGATACGAATACCATAGCACCTATACTCGGTCGTTTAACATGATACGTATACCATAGCACTTATAGTTGGTCGTTTAACATGATACGTATACCATAGCACCTATAAATGGTCGTTTAACATGATACGTATACCATAGCACCTATACTCGGTCGTTTAACATGATACGTATACCATAGAACCTATAATTGTTCGTTTAACATGATACGTATACCATAACACCTATAGTTGGTCATTTAACATGATACGTATACCATAGCACCTATACTCGGTCGTTTAACATGATACATATACCATAGCACCTATAGTTGGTCGTTTAACATGATACGTATACCATAGCACCTATACTCGGTCGTTTAACATGATACGTATACCATAGCACCTATAGTTGGTCGTTTAACATGATACGTATACCATAACACCTATAGTTGGTCATATATACGTATACCATAGCACCTATAATTGGTCGTTTAACATGATACGTATACCATAGCACCTATACTCGGTCGTTTAACATGATACGTATACCATAGCACCTATAGTTGGTCGTTTAACATGATACGTATACCATAACACCTATAGTTGGTCGTTTAACATGATACGTATACCATAGCACCTATAGTTGGTCATTTAACATGATACGTATACCATAGCACCTATACTCGGCCGTTGGAACAGATAGTTAGACAAAAAAAATGGTTAAAAGTTACAGTGTACCAAACGTTTTGTGGTTTACTGAGTACAACATTTGATCGTATAACATAGGGCATTCATGGCGTCCAAGGTAACAACAATGGTAGTTCACCAAGAAGCTAAAAAGAATGAACAATGGTAGTTCACAATTGATGTGTTATTAATTTTAGTTATTGACAATGATAATAAAGATTTTTTCAATAAATATATTGATTAAAACACTCTTTTTGGGGACATGTCCTCGGGAAAACTTTACGATTTTTATTTTCCTCCTACCTTTTACTTTATCCGCCATAACCTTCCCGGGGACGTGTCCCGTGCGATCTTGCTAGAAGACAAACAACGTTTTCCCGGGACATGTCCCCGTGAAACTAATCGTGAAAATCACCTTAATTATTAACCTGATATGCTTTTCACAAGTGAGATAAAATATACCCACCAAACACGCACTGCACACTGCACTTCATCTTCATCACCAAACACGTACTATAACCGCTCCACTTGATTTCTATCTTGCACATTCAAGTTAAGTTCTTTACCTTCTTGATCTTCTTGATTTCTATCTTGTATTCAAAGTTTTTGGTTGTGATTTTGATTCATAAGACTAAGGTTAGACATAATGTTTTCTTTCTTTGGTCTCCTCTTGTTTTAATCTTTAGCTTTGACAGTACATTTGGGAGAATACTTGTATGTAATCGTGACTTTTTTTTTTCGGTGGTATTATACCAGGATGATTCACAAAGTGGCCTGTAAAATGATGTTTCGTTTTTGTTTCATACCATATGAGAATATTAGTATGACAAGGTTAATATAATTAAAAATAAATAAATGTATAATAATTATTATCACAAGTGTAAATTGATGTTTCGTTTTTGTTTCATACCAAAAGGATATATAACCATTTACATTTAATATATCCTTTTGGTTTATTGGTTTACATGTAGCTACACAAATACGTGTACATAGAGTAATAAACGATAACAGTAATTGGTTTATTGGTTCACAGTATTGTACGTGGTCGTGATACTTGTGTTATTTGATGTTAATAATCCAAGTTATGGTTGTTTATTGTTAGAAGATGTATAGCATTAACTATATTAATTTGTAATAACTTTTCGAGAAATTAGAAATAGATAACCCTCGTTGAAGATTAACCCTCGTTGTATAACTATATATATCCTAGAATGATTAAAAAAAAGTGAAGCATCAATGAAACATAAAACGTTCAAGAATATAGTTTTAATATGTGCTTTGCTTTTATACTTGTAGGAATATAGTGTCTACTGTCAGTCTGGAGTGCAAACCGCGACCACAGCCGAGACCACAGCCGAGACCAAAAGGTAAGATATGTCGTTGCGTATTTTAAATAGTTTAGGGTTTTAGGTAATGAGAACTATCCAAGCATCGGGTATCAAAAAGACCCTTTAAACTATTAGGGTTGAATTGGTCATTTTAACAATTAGGGTAAGAGAGTAGGATGGTGGATTTTGGGACCTAAACCAAGATCTTGGCAAGGTGTTAGGGTCCACCCTTTCATGTGCAATAGCACTCTAACTATGTTAATGAGATCATGTTGTTTCATCGCTTGTGATACAAAAGATTTGATCATGTTTGCTTAAGACTTTTGAACAATGTGTCTAGGGTTGAGGTTGGTGAAAACATGAGAATGGTGTTAGTGTGTCTAGTTAAAGTGTTATTACACCATTTCCGACAACATTTCATTCATTTCTTACAATGATCTTCCAAAACACTCACCAAATTCTCTTATATTATCAAACAACAAAAATGAAGTTAGCGGCGGTGACATGTGGCTTCTCCGATGGTTTACGGCGCGGTACGATTTCTTGGTCCAAGAGATAGAGAAAGTGTCTGACCCATTTCTTGTTACGGTTTGTTATGGTTACTTGATGATGAGGTTGAATCTTGAAGGTAGAAAGGTGGTGCAAAAGGGTTTAGCTTGGTTTGAGAGTGTTTTTATTGTGTGTTTTTAGTGTGTGTTTTTGGTGAGAAACCCATGAGTTTGTGTGAGAGAGAGGTTAGAGATGATAAGAAGATGTATGAAATGGTGTGTAATGATAGAGATATAATGGTGGAGAGATATGAAAGGGTTTGTGAGGTGCCTCATTAACTTCACTTCACTCGCCATCACTATCATTACAAACCCTTTCATCTATCTTCTTATAATCTCCGACCTCTCTCTCACACACACATGGAGTTTCTCACCAAAAACACGCATTAAAAACACACACACGCTATGAACTCTCAAACCAAGCTAAACCATTTTGCACCACCTTTCTACCCTTCAAGATTCAACTCATCATCAGTAACCATAACAAACCGTAATAAGAAATGGGTTGTACACTTTCCAGATCATCGGACCAAGAAACCGTGTACCTCCTCGCCAGAAACCATCGGAGAAGCCCATGTCACCGCTAACTTCATTTTTGTTGTTTGATAATATAGAGAGAATTTGGTGAGTTTTTGGAAGATCATTGTAAGAAATGAATGAAATGTTGTCGGAAATGGTGTAATAGCACTTTAACTAGACACACTAACACCATTCTCATGTTTTCACCAACCCTTAATGCCCTAGACACACGCTCAAAAAGTCGAAGCAAACATGATCAAATCTTTGTATCACAAGCAAAATAAACAACATGATCTCATTAATCTAGTTAAAGTGCTATTACACACGAAAGGGGTGGACCCCAACACCGCCAAGATCTTGGTTTAGGTCCCAAAATCCACCATCCTACCCTCCTATCCTAATTGTTAAATGACCAATTCAACCATAATGGTTTAAAGGGTCTTTGATACCGATGCTTGGATAGTTCTCATTACCTAAAACCCTAAATTATTTAAAATACGAGGTTAAGCTTTGGACAAACCCAAGAAGGTAAGATATCGAAGTCAATCGACAAAATCACTGGCGAACACGAGTTCGAGCCTTATGTGTTAGGATATGTTTGTAGAGAATAACATGGTTAGGATTCCGCTAAATAGATTATACGTGTAGTTTTGGACCATTTGCGATAGGTAGCTTATGTATAGTTTTGGACCATTGGCGATTTTGAAACAAATTTTATGTTATCGATTGTGTTGTGGCAATTTGGACCATTTGGTTATATATGATATTACGTTTAGCAATTTTGTGTTGTTGTAAATAGGTTGAAAACAAGGTTGTTAAATTGTAGATTTTTCCGAAAAAATTGAATTACCCATTTTGCAAAGCAATTTTACGCAAATGGGTCAAAGTCTTCACGGGACATGTCTCCGACGAAAATTTCATAGGTAATATTAATTTTCATTGTCCCAGGGACATGTCCTCGGAGAAGGAGTTAAAGACAAACTTTAGTTACCCTTTTCCCTGGGACAGTTCACGGCAAAACAGAGTGCCACGTCGGACATGTTTGACCGGTGATAATTTGTCATGAGACCCACATGTCCCGGTAAAGGTTGTACATAGTCCCGGGAAAAGTATCCCGAGAAGGTATTGTCGGAGACTTCCGGCGGACATGTTCTCGGGAAGATTATTACAGGGACACGTCCCATGAGTTCCTGAAATTTCGCCTGCAAAAGCGGCGATTGTTGTAGTGTTTGAAAGATATCGATCAAGACAAATCTGCCATTAAAAAAAAAGATATACCGCGTATTAACAAGAAAAATAAGGACCGAGTTGATGTACATGTGATGCATGGAATTTGTTGACCACCTCCACATCAAAGTATCCAACTTATTGTTGTATCGATACCTAAAAAAATCTGATGATAGAAAATTAACGTGTTTCGCTTTCGAGATACAGCATGCATGCAAATTAAATCACTTACGCAATCTCATCCATGGGGCTCTTATGAAATAATCATACTTGCAACAAGTACTTGTGTTAGAATTAATATTTACCTTTATATTAAGAACAGAAATAAATATATGTCAAAAGGTTACGTAGTTAAAAATCATTTCGTAATGAAATTACGTACTTTGTTTTGGCACATACTTTGAAAACGTTTGAGTATATTAAGATTAATTTAAAATATAAGACATTGTATACCAGAAAGAACTAAGAGGTATAGATTTACTAGTCAACTCTTTTCATTTATGTATTTTATCTACAGCTAGCAAACACGTTAACACCCGTGAAAACTCAAAAGTACGACTTTTTCTTTGCCAATGCAACTCGATATTCCACGTTTCCATGCACCCATTACTATAAATACAAACCCGAACACAACTTCAAAGTCATCCCGTACTAGCTTTAAAACAATCATCTTTTATTTATCTTTATAAGAACTTGAAGTATACCTAGTACCCAAAAAAAATGGCAGTTTTTAAGCTGAGTTCATTGGTAACTATGGCCGTTATGCTTGCATGCATACAGTTAAGTGGCTCCATGGCTCAGAGAACCCATATCGTTGGTGGTAGTTTAGGCTGGACAGTTCCACCAAACGGACAATCAGCTTACGATACATGGGCATCAGGTGAGACCTTCACCGTTGGTGATACACTCCTTTTAACTTCACCGCTGGAGCACACACAGTTGCCGAGGTTGCACAGGACGCCAGACGCCCATGCAACGTGGCGACCCTTATGTCATTGTTCACCATAGATCCCACAAGACTTACCTTAAACACACCCGGGACACATTACTATATTTGTACCGTTGGAAGTCATTGTCAAGCTGGTCAGAAATTGAGTATCAATGTTTTGGGTGGCGCTAGTTCACCCGTGTCGCCACCTACTGCTGCCACTTCACCGCCACCAACGTCGTCCCCTGGACCTTCTCAATCGGAAGCTAGCCCACCATCGTCTCCCACTGGTAGCACCACTGGTCTCTCTCCCACTGGTAGCACCACCGTACAACCACCATCACCTAATGGTGTGGCGAGGTCTTATGCCTCCTTAGGACCGGTCACTTTGTTGGCTATTGTCTTAGCTATCTTTCACTAGGTTGATTATTAGTGACGATTTATATGTGTACGTGTACTTAATTTTATTTGTTAAATTTTGCATTAGTATACTTATGTATTTATGATCACATATTGATATTATTTATAGACCTTTTTAATGTATGTTTTCAAAAAACCCGAAAAATTAACATGTATCGATTCACAACTAGCATATTCTACACCACACTACAAGAAAAAGTAGCTTTAGTGACGAGAATTCAGTGACGAGAAATATTTTGAATGTTGAATTTACCTTATACCCTTCGTAATTGTAGGTTCAAGAAGCTGCAAGTGGAAGTGTTTTGTCCAAATGCCGATGTTTGGATAAATTTGGCTCATGTTCATTTCGCCTGTGGCAATTTCCATTGGCTATTAAAATGGTACCAAGTGCTTTACTCTACATGTTGTTTACTACGTAGTATCGTTTGATTTCGCTTAAAAAACTATTATTTTGAAGTATCAAAATTGTCTGCAAGTTCTATTACACCACGACAATCAAATTCTTCTTTATCTAGCCCGCACATTATGAAGCGAGCAATGGCGGGGATCGCAAAAGACCTTACTAAAAGCCATTCACTTGGCCCTTCAAATTACACATAAGATTTGACATGTGTTGCCTACGAAGTTCTCGGCTTCGACATTACATAAAACAAAAGGACCGTGGATGAGGTGACTAATCAAATAAATCTTTTAAGTTATTATGTGTGTCATTCATAGTTTCATAAACATTGAATTTCCTCAATCATTCTATTATAGGTGCGGCACAGCATTGTTGAGCTTAAAAATGTTGTTCGCTTATTTAGTCAATTGTCTCCTCCCTTTCTATATCCGAGAACCAAGTTAATCATCCGGTAGATGAGGATGATAATCCACGTGATCCGCTTGGTGCTGGCCGGCCTTGAAGATTCGATGCCGATGATGACGTAGTAAAATCTCTCTCCTCCCTTTCTATATCTGCTCTTTACACACACACACACATCGACATTCTACAACCTGCCGCGAGTTGTGATTTACCGGTAGTCCGTGAGGTCAACATTGTATCAATCCTTGGCGATATTTGCTCTACTTTTACATTGTGAAGGCGCACCTTCTATAGGCGTAAGAATACACACATGGTAAAGAGTCCGACGATGAGCCAAGAAAGAGGCAACCTAGCTCGAGGTCCCGTTAGAGAGAACTCGTGGATATGCAAGAAAGTGACGGAGAATAGTCATAAACAAAACAAGAATCTCAAGTTTAACATAAGTGTTGAAGGCATGTTAGTGATGTTAGGTTATTGGTTGGTTTTGTGTCGAGTTTCAATCATACTATTTGTGTTTTGTGAAAAATTAGTATTTATGAATGAAGTTAATATGTTAGATTTGTATTTGTATTGCTCTGATTTCTCGATTTTAGTTTGTTTGCAAAAGCAATTATGCGAGAAACCAACATTAGTTCCTATTTTATTTTTTTGCTATATGTTCATAATTAGTGACGACCTTTTGGTCTCTAACTATCTGTAGTCGGTGACGACTTTCTCGTCACTAATGGTAAATATCGTTGACGATTTTTTCGTCACTCTCATAACCGTGACGAAATTTTCGTCACTAACCGATTAAAAGTGACCAAAGATTAGCGACGAGGGTATTTCGTCTCTAATTGGTTTTGTGACGGAGCTTTAGTGACGACTGGTGACGACATGAGTTTGGTCACTAAACAGTTTTGTGACCAATTTTTATACTGTTAGTGACGAAAATGTTTTCGTCACTATAGGCCAATTTTCTTGTAGTGTGGCCAGTTGATCAAAATGATGATACATACAAATGCGTAAAGGTTATACACTTTGTTAATAATGAAATTCAGTGTCGCTCATTTAGTCGTATAACGCCTACTACGTACAATTGCATTAAGAACACTTATGCAATATTAACTAAATATTGATTGTATGCATTGGATCGGAGTGATATACATGAAAAACTTGTCAAAAATTGATTAATAAGATCAACTGATCACATGAGATGCTTATGGTGTGACAACAATTATTCTCAAGAGTAAAAGATCCTGGATATGATTTAGCATACTATTTCGATGTAACATGGACAAATCATGAGTAATGAGGTTAATGTATATTGAAACAATCTCCATTATTCAACGACGCATTCAAAGGTGAAGGAATAGATCAAAAAGTTTTAATTAAGTTGAATACTTGAATCCGATGGTGGTATATTGCTGCACGTGATGCCAGCAAAAGTAGGGGTGTAGGCTAAAGCGAAATTCTAAAATACCCTCAAATTTTTGAAAATCACATTTATATGTGTGTTTATATGCTGCAAAAAGTATGTAGAATACATTGGAATGTAAGAGTTGCCAAAACGTTCTTAAGTCGGTCGAGGGACTAAGTAAATCTATACCTCTTATCATCAGGTAACCATAACAAACCGTAACAAAAATGGGTTGTACATTTTCCTGTATCTACTGGACCAAGAAACCGTGTACCTCTCGCCAGAAACCATCGGAGAAGCCACATGTCACCGCCGCTAACTTCATTTTTGTTGTTTGATAATATAAGAGAATTTCTTGAGTTTTTGGAAGCTCATTGTAAGAAACAGAATGAAATGTTGTCGGGAAATGGTGTAATAGCACTTTAACTAGACACACTAACACCATTCTCATGTTTTCACCAACCCTTAATACCCTAGACACACTATTCAAAAAGTCGTAAGCAAACATGATCAAATCTTTTGTATCACAAGCAAAATAAACAACATGATCTCATTAACCTAGTTAAAGTGCTATTACACATGAAAGGGGGCTGGACCCCCAACACCTTGCCAAAATCTTGGTTTAGGTCCCAAAATCCACCATCCTACCCTCCTATCCTAATTGTTAAAATGACCAATTCAACCATAATGGTTTAAAGGGTCTTTTGATACCCGATGCTTGGGTAGTTCTCATTACCTAAAACCCTAAACTATTTAAAATACGCAGGTTAAGCTTTGGACAAACCCGAAGAAGCAGAAGATATCGGAAGTCAATCGACAAAATCGCCTATGAACATGAGTTCGAGCCTTATGTGTTAGGATATGTTTGTAGAGAATAACATGGTTAGGATTCCGCTAAATGGATTATACGTATAGTTTTGGACCATTTGCGTATAGGTAGCTTATGTATAGTTTTGGACCATTGGCGATTTTAGAAACAAATTTTATGTTATCGATTGTGTTGTAGCGAATTTGAACCATTTGGTTATATATCATATAGTGACTTTGGTAGTGTCATTTTCATATCATATAGCATATACATGCACCTACACATATAAAAACAACATATTGTATAGTTTAATACGAAGCCGTTAATTTCGTCCTATTTAAATCCGAAATAAAATGAGTGTGAACAAATATTTGAGCTAGTCATATTTGTAGGCTAAACATAGAAAATTTGAAAGATATTAAGACAAATATGTGATGCATGGAATTTGTTGACCACCTCCACATCAAAGTATCCAACTTATTGTTGTATCGATACCTAAAAAAATCTGATGATAGAAAATTAACGTGTTTCGCTTTCGTGATACAGCATGCATGCAAATTAAATCACTTACGCAATCTCATGCATGGGGCTCTTATGAAATAATCATACTTGCAACAAGTACTTGTGTTAGAATTAATATTTACCTTTATATTAAGAACAGAAATAAATATATGTCAAAAGGATACGTAGTTAAAAATCATTTCATAATGAAATTAAGTACTTTGGTTTGGCACATACTTTGAAAACGTTTGAGTATATTAAGATTAATTTAAAATATAAACTAGAAAGAACTAAGAGGTATAGATTTACTTAGTCAACTCTTTTCATTTATGTATTTTATCTACAGCTAGCAAACACGTTAACACCCGTGAAAACTCAAAAGTACGACTTTTCTTTGCCAATGCAACTCGATATTCCACGTTTCCATGCACCCATTACTATAAATACAAACCCAAACACAACTTCAAAGTCATCCGTTCTTTAAAACAATCATCTTTTATCTTTATAAGAACTTGAAGTATACCTAGTACCCAAAAAAATGGCAGTTTTAAGCTGAGTTCATTGGTAACTATGGCCGTTATGCTTGCATGCATACAGTTAAGTGGCTCCATGGCTCAGAGAACCCATATCGTTGGTGGTAGTTTAGGCTGGACAGTTCCACCAAACGGACAATCAGCTTACGATACATGGGCATCAGGTGAGACCTTCACCGTTGGTGATACACTCCTTTTTAACTTCACCGCTGGAGCACACACAGTTGCCGAGGTTGCACAGGACGCGTACGGCCCATGCAACGTGGCGACCCTTATGTCATTGTCTACCATAGATCCCACAAGACTTACCTTAAACACGCCCGGGACACATTACTATATTTGTACCGTTGGAAGTCATTGTCAAGCTGGTCAGAAATTGAGTATCAATGTTTTGGGTGGCGCTAGTTCACCCGTGTCGCCACCTACTGCTGCCACTTCACCGCCACCAACGTCGTCCCCTGGACCTTCTCAATCGGAAGCTAGCCCACCATCGTCTCCCACTGGTAGCACCACTAGTCTCTCTCCCACTGGTAGCACCACTGGTCTATCTCCCACTAGTAGCACCACCGTACAACCACCATCACCTAATGGTGTAGCGAGATCTTATGCCGCCTTAGGACGGGTCACTTTGTTGGCTATAGTCTTAGCTATCTTTCACTAGGCTGATTATTAGTGATGAGTTATATGTGTACGTGTACTTAATTTTATTTGTTAAATTTTGCATTATTATACTAATGTATTTATGATCACATATTGATATTATTTATAGACCTTTGAGTAAATTACACCGTTCGTCTTTGTGGTTTGCGTTGACCGCAGGGTTTAGTCCTTTGATCAAAAAAATTGCACCGGTCGTCCTTAAGTGTGAAACGTTATGCGCCACTAGTCCTTTGACCAAAAACCGTTAAGTTTGACCGTTAAACTCCCTCATGTGACTTGCACATGAGGGTAAAATGACCGCGCCCCTCTTCTTTGCAAAATTGACACAAACTACCCAGTAATATTGAATTGATTACATAAATCGTCCAAAGTGGTATATCACCACTTACCACACACACACAAACACTCATACAAACACACAAACACTCATACAAACACAACCATTCATCATCCTCACCACTTGTTTGGTCTCGCTTACCCTCGGCCACAACCAACGAACCAAACAGACCCTAATGGTCTTGGTTTCTCTCGGCTACAACAACAACAATATCAACCGGAACATCTTGGTCCCGGTTACCATCAACAAAAACAATAATAAACCAATCGGACCTCTAGGGGTCTCGGCTACCATCACAACGACAATAACAACCTGTCGAGTGGGGAAACGAGTTTATGATATATAAAATACAATAAAACATAAAGACATCAAGAGTACACGGAAGACTTAAGATCATAACAAATAAATTAATTAAGCGAAAGTATGCGTAACGTACCTCTTGCGAATGTCAAATCCTCGAGCAAAGCAAAACAACCCTC
Source organism: Chrysanthemum lavandulifolium (assembly GCA_022545495.1). Classification (NCBI taxonomy): domain Eukaryota; kingdom Viridiplantae; phylum Streptophyta; class Magnoliopsida; order Asterales; family Asteraceae; genus Chrysanthemum; species Chrysanthemum lavandulifolium. Next base: position 6,430,872 of record CM040238.1, read on the forward strand.
GAGCAAAGCAAACCAAAGAAGTACTTATTGGTGTAAGAATAATGTCTTACAACCACGTTCTTGTACACACGAATTAACCAAACGAATCAGCGATTGCTAGATCTAACACAAGTCCTCGTTTAAGAAAAACGAAACCAAACTCCCTTACTTGGGGTGTTCGGCCGAATAATGGACTAGAGAGAGAGGAGAGATCTAGGGTTAATTCAATGCACAAGTGTATGAAACCCAGAACCTAGCCCTCCTTATATACTAGTAGGTAAACTTAGGGAACAAGTTAGGGATTTAGGCTTTGTAAAGCCCTATGGCGACCATGATGGAAAGCCCAAAGCCCAACCCATAATTTTTCCAAGTTTTCCATTTCTAGTCCTTCTCTTTCCATTTAACGGTCGTTAGTCATTTTCCGTTAAATACTTAACGATCGTTAACCGGACTTAATGTGTAATAATTAATCGTAAACATAAACATTAATTATTAACTTTAATTCTCATTCGCTAATGTGTGCAATCCGTGGTCACGAGTTCGAATCCGGACATTCACATGTTTGTAAATATATACATTTCCAACGACTCCCACTGGATATGTTTACAAAGCGTGAAATGACATTGGTTAGCGTCTAGCAACACGCCAATGCCCCGGTACAACTCGTGTATGGTTTTCTGGAGAAAACCAAGTTTGATGATTCATCATCATATTCATCCTTTTGTTTCTAATACCATGTTAATAAGAATATGGATCTCACTCATTTCTTAATTAACTATTACATTTCTCGCTTTATGTGATTGATTAAGATTACCAATTCTTCCGAACATATTCCGAAGACCTTGGGCATGGCCATGCAAACATCTTAACAACCCTACGAGGGCCCGGTAGTATTATACTTCAAAATAAATTTGAAGGAAACAAATCCCATTTTGACTACAAGCGAGGATTCATAAATTTCGCAACACTTCGAAAACAACCCTTATAACTACCGATTCGTGTAGCGTTAGATTGCTTCACAAAATGCACTACATCCATGACATATCTCTTGTATCTCAAGTCGAGGATAAATATCCATGATATACTTAATGACAAAGATCCATAAAGTATCATCATGTGAGTGGGATAAGTCCTATATTCAATTCATTGAATATCATCTGAAATTAGTCATGCTACGCATCAATATACTTTCAAGTATATTCTAACTAATACTCAGATTTGTCTTAATTCAATATCATTCCCATGTTATTGATTGACAACGGACTATTTAGAATAACTTAAGTTATTCATGGATTTAAACATGCAAACATAGGACACAATATTATAAATGAAATTAAACGTATACCGTACTTTAATTCATTATAAATAATAATTGTTTAACATCCTTTATCCAAATACTAAATAGATCAATGCATGATAATACTAGTTAATGAATTTTGCCACAAGTCATGAGAATCATACTTGTTGACAAGGCATAATTTCAATTAACTTTGATCTATAGGAATTTTGAGAATACTTATTTCAAAAATTCAATAGGTGAATTTCTTGTATATGTTTACACATATCTTGATATTGTCATATCATTCCATAAGGTGCGTGATAACCTGAACCACCTTTATATGACAATCATCTTTCAAAACTTTTAAAGTTTAAAGTATTCTTCATTCTTTAATGTATAATGCAACTATGCTCTTAATTGAGCATAACTAGTCAATATGGTCATCACCAACGATACCATGACTAGAATTGAGTGTCATCTCAATTATACCAGCATCATTGTGTACAACAATATGCTCTTTAAACATCCGTAAACTTTGAATATTTATTTGTTTGGTGTCATACAAACCTCAAGTTTGTTGACTATGACAATTACAACAATTTGTTGTATAGAATCGGGAGCAACTCCGGTGTGGAATGCAATTCTAAATCCAAACATAAATATTACAATGTTGTTAAATCATCTTGTAATCAAGCATGATACAACAACCTTATACACAACATGATGTTCATGATGAATCTTCAAGTTAGACTTTAAGATCTCATTCATATACTATCTTGTCAAAGATATGTACTCATCATGTTCTATTAGACTCATTTATTTACCGCATATGTTTATAATAATAAACATATATATATATTCCAAGGTTATATATTTTATTTTCCAAATCTTACAAACGAAGTTTCATTCTCAACTAAAACTTAATTTAGGTGGAATGTAGTTGCCCATACAACATATAAGATTTAAAAATAATACTCCCACTAGCTTTCGGGAATACTTACGAGCTATCTTATTTTAATTATTAAATCAAACATGGATTTAATTTTAAACATAAGAATCATCTCCTAGATGCATGCATATATCCATTCATGGATTCTTGCGGTTGTACATATTCAAAGATTATTTGAATTCATAAAACTCCTTTGTATTACTCATCGTCCTCATAAAAGTAATTCCACAACAAAGAGTTATGACATTCATTGTCAAAATTTCATATCAATGAAACTAAGTATGACAATTATAATCTTTATACTTCTATTTAATGTATCTAGTAAAGAATATTCAATCATAGTTAATTGCTTAAATATGATTAATATTATTATCACTAGACATGCATTAAATATGTGTACAATATTGTCCATATGATTTCTACATAAAGATTTAAACCACTAGGGTTTCCATCCTTTGAAGAAACTCATATTCATTATTAAGATAAACCAAGTATCTAAAGTTGATTATCTTTATGGACTGACATCTCAACATTCATAGTATGATTGATTTACCACAATTCAACATTTGATAAATTCATCATTATGATTAACGAGCTTACCATGATCCCGTAACTCATATTCCTCGACATATTAAATATCCGAGATATCCTTTCGGATCTATGAGCGACAATTCCATCATATTGAGGTCTATCATTTACATGTTTAACCTCATCATGATATTTGCTAGTGTATTTTAGAAGATTATGTATTTTGTAATTCAATCTTTCAAGATCTTAAACAAAACTCCCACTTGCCTTTAACAATTTAAAGATTACCTTTAAATAGTTTAGCGGTGAAACAACAATACATTGTTCTCTTTTGGGATATTACAAAAACATTGACAGTTCCTTACTTTAGTTTGTTACAACTCACTTTACAAGTAGTTTAACAAATTCAGAACTTCATTATAAGACTTAATGTGATTCATCACATTCCATAAACAAATGGTGTCTTATTAATCTTCTAGGTTGGAGTCTTATTGAGTATATTCAATCTATACTCAATATTCTAACCTTGATAACTTTTGGAAGAAACTATAGTTATCTTGAACCAAACATGCCAATAGATTTTGATTCTTCTAACTGAACATACCATAAAACTATGGTATTTCATTAGAATTAATATTGTAAGATAATCTAACAATATTTAAGATAACCATCTACTCTTTGGCTCATCTATTTACCAACAAAGTAAAACTTAATGGTACAATAGAATTACCAAGTCAATTGCATGTATTATAACACAAGTATTTTGACCAAGTCAAAAGACATATCGATTATAATCCCACTATACGTTATAAGTCATTGATCACCTCATTGACTTCATGCATATGTCTTAAAACATAGCAAGTTAACGTCTTACTTTATATTGTAAGTCTTGTATTAAAAGACTTCATGTTTGTGACTTTACAAAATCATAAACATTTTTTAATTAAAGTAATTATGAACACCACCTCAGGTTTCAATTAATATTTCAAGTTAATACTTACTACATATATTTAAGTCATTCAACGAATACTTAAATTCAAAGTAGTATTAGATTACTTCATTTAATTATGTCATTCCATGAAATGTTCAACGTAAGAAACTGCAGAATCATCCATGCTCGTTCTCACGACACGTGGATATTTTACCTTGGGCTACAATCTAGTTCACGTTCTCACGTAACATAAATTGTAACTACAAGTGTTTCTTAAATATTGAAAGACATAAATATTTAAAATAAAGTAGTCTTTGTTATCATCTTGACACATGTTCTTAATAGGTCAATCATACATATTTAAATGTATAATTCCTATTAGAACGTTACTCTCTTACCTTTCGGTCAAGAGAATCTATTTAAATCATATTTATATGTGTTGTACCTTGCACACAATAAAGATTTCTCCCACTTGTGCATGGAACAACATCATGTAGCATATAAACAACACGATACACGTTCGTTTATTTGATTAATATGATTTGTGTCATAGATATAACAAGTAGATGTAGGACTATATTGATTAGTAAGGAAACGCGCATGACAATCCTTGAAATCCATAAGTGCCTACAATTGGAAAGTAATTATCTTTGAAGATAATCGGGTTACTACACGGAAATAAGGCTTGTAGCTCCCTTTGAATTAGAAATCATTAAAACAACTTCTTATTCAAGAATGCAACACAAATGCTCCCACCGAATCGACAACATTGTAAGTGTTGCATAACCGATGAAAACAACTTGCTTGCTTTTTACTTTCCTACACCTTTGAAGAACCATACGTAATCATTACTAAGGTACTAAAGGTGTATTCTACTCTATGAATGATGGGTTATCCATCAATGTTATTAACTTGAAAAATTGGGTATGCAATTTCTTCCTTAATAGGTCTACCATCCCATGCGGTATGTAGCACCTTTAAAGGCTAAAGCAAAACAACTAGATAAAATATGCTAGTTTGCCTTTTACCAATTTTCGCGGTAATTAGTCTAGCTTCTAATTTAGTAACTCACATACATATTTTCCGGTTAACCAACATTCATGTTGTTACAAAAGAATTCATTCACCAAATGAAGGTAATGAAATCTTTATGGAAAATAAGATGTGCAATTCATTGCTATGAGTTACATTTAGAATTTAGACAATTCAAATGTTCCTATTATACCTTTCTCATTCATGAAAAGGAATAGGATTGAGTCTCATGCTTCTCCCATGGAAAAGAGACTTCGTTTGTCTTTTCGGTAAATTATTCTCGATCAAACATTTGTTTGAAAGCGAATGGAACAATTTATTGATCAAAGACTAAACTTCGTTTACGGTTAAATGTTGCAATTATACATTCAAAAGAATTACAAAATTCAATTTTAGTATTTTCGATAATTAACCTTTTCAAGAAAATTAAACACCCATGGTTCATAAACATATAACCATTTAATTTTCCTTTGAAAACTAGGATCCAAATTGTCATAATCTCATCACATCGGTTGATGCGCTAGTAATGAACCTTATACAAAGTGGTAGAGCTTTTGCTCAATTGCCAATTTCAATTGCAATTCCTAGATTTATGGGATTTACATATAGCCAATTTCAATTGCCATGTAAACATGTTTTATCCCATCTTATGCCTTGAGTTGCCGTTCTCACTACAAAACTCAATTAAGTTGTCCAACTTAAGAAAGCGCAAAATCGTCCATGCCCGTTCTCACGACACGTGGACATTTTACCCTTGATTACGATCTAAGTCACGGTCTCACGCAAATAAAAATAATCTTAGGTGTTTCCGTTTCGTTGGATGGCATATAACTTAAATTAAAGGGTAATAGTTTTGATGTAAAATCAAATATGTACAAAGATGTCATGCATTCATCTTTGTAACATAGGTTTTATTAAAACATTTATATCTTGTTTTAATGTTTAAGTTTTCATCATCAAACTTTAATTGAGGTATTGGTTTCACCAATCAAGGAATTTAGTGTTAATTATCATCCATTATACCGTACTTTTGCATAAGTGTAAACACTTAGTGTTTGGATAATTACCACCGAAGTGGCGCATGGAATTAAAACTAATTAGCCCTTAAGATGAGCTTGCACATTTAATGGCTTACTAAGTAGCTCCATTCGAACTTTACAGAGGCGCGAGGACCGGTGCAGCGCTAAAGCACAACCTTAGACATCCATTCGGTGTGACTATCGCACTTCTTTAAACCCTTTTATTAGTTCATTCTCATGGGTGAGCCGTTCGGTCATTTGTACCAAAGTCATCAATCAATTAAGCGATTATGATTACTATTCTTAAAATACATGTTTCACCATTGTTTAGGTCGGTTTATTTTTCTTGTAAAATACCCTTGTTACACATAACAAACAAGCAAGTATTTGAAAAAATAAACAAATAAACAATGAATGCATAACAAATAAAAGTCATGCATATCAAATAGCCACATGCAAACGGTTTTGATAAATCTTATTAATAACCAATTCTAGATCTGTCAATATGCATATATTTAATTAAGACTTCCACCCGTTTTCATCTATGTACAAGGTGAACCACATGCATCGATTCATCGATTGCGTAAGTCAAAACTAAATATATACCACATAGCACATAATTGATTAAATTAATAATTATTGAGGTCTTCCCCAATTTAAGATCTATCATAATTTAATGTATATCACTTAAAACATGAAAGACATACAATAAAAAGCAGATCCATGATAAAACATGCGAGATAATTATCATGGATATCAATTACACTTAACAATTAATGCAATTAAGCGAGTTACGCATATCACATAAAGTTGCATGCATCTTGGGGTTTCTAATCCAATTAAAACAATAGTTTACAAAACCCTAATTAGGGTACCAAAATAAACGCCCCCTATAAAAAATTAGGGTTTAGGTTTTGCAAACCCTAGATCTAAGCATACAAATAATAACACATTCATGTTTATTTTAATTATGTGTTTCGATAATTAATTACTTGTTATACAAGGCTCGTGATGCCAGCGTTGAGTTTATGATATATAAAATACAATAAAACATAAAGACATCAAGAGTACGCGGAAGACTTAAGATCATAACAAATAAATTAATTAGCGAAAGTATGCGTAACGTACCTCTTGCGAATGTCAAATCCCTCGAGCAAAGCAAAACAACCCTCGAGCAAAGCAAACCAAAAAGTACTTATTGGTGTAAGAATAATGTCTTACAACCACGTTCTTGTACACGAATTAACCAAACGAATCAGCGATTGCTAGATCTAACACAAGTCCTCGTTTAAGAAAAGCGAAACCAAACTCCCTTACTTGGGGTGTTCGGCGAATAATGGACTAGAGAGAGAGAGAGATCTAGGGTTAATTCAATGCACAAGTGTATGAAACCCAGAACCTAGCCCTCCTTATATACTAGTAGGTAAACTTAGGGAACAAGTTAGGGATTTAGGCTTTGTAAAGCCCTATGGCCGGCCATGATGGAAAGCCCAAAGCCCAACCCATAATTTTCCAAGTTTTCCATTTCTAGTCCTTCTCTTTTCCATTTAACGGTCGTTAGTCATTTTCCGTTAAATACTTAACGATCGTTAACGGACTTAATGTGTAATAATTAATCGTAAACATAAACATTAATTATTAACTTTAATTCTCATTCGCTAATGTGTGCAATCCGTGGTCACGAGTTCGAATCCGGACATTCACATGTTTGTAAATATATACATTTCCAAGCATACTACATATTTCGGTGTAACATGGACAAATCATGATCAGTCATGAGGTTAATATATATATTGAAACAATCTCCATTATTCAACGACTCATTCAAAAGTAAACGAATAGATCAAAGAAAGTTTTAATTAAGTTGAATATATACTTGAATCCCTATGGTGGTTATGGCCAGCACATGATACCAGCAAGGGCTGGTGGCTCAAGCCCTTCAGAGGTTAAAGCGAAGTTCTAAAATACCCTCAAATTTTTGAAAATCACATTTATACATGTGATTATATGCTGCAATTAGTATACTAGAACAGATTGGTATGTAAGAGTTCCCAAAACGTTCTTCAACTTTCTTACAAAAACATTGGTTTATCACTTGATATTCATGTCCCGTGAATATGACAATTATCAGAATCATGCATAATGTAATTGTAAGTTTGATTTTTTCAGTATAAGTTGAAGTAATACAAAGCCTGATTCCAATATACAAAAGTTTCGGTAAGTTAAAGATAGGGTACAATATGGAAGCTTTCAAACTAATCATTTTTATGGTGGTCATGGTGACATGTATGCATATTCACGGAACCGTGGATGGGAATCAGCTAGAAGTGCAAAACATAACAATGGTGGTAGGGCAATCCTTTAAGACCATTGTTGTTGGAGGGACGGGCGGATCATGGACTATTGATCGGACCCTAGCTTTTACAATACGTGGAAAAAGATCAGAGAAGTCGATTAAACCAAAGGTCGATTACCTTGTATTTAATTTTCAAAATGAAAAACACATTGTGGCGGAAGTCTCGATGCAGAGATTACGAGTCATGCACGATCACCAAACCAATAAAAGTATACAAGATCATTGACCAATATCATTTGCGGATGCAAAGCCTCACAATTTCATCTGTACCATTGGAGATCATTGCAAAAAAGGTCTCAAAATGAGCATCACGGCCCTTGGTCATTAGTTATTTAAAAAACACTTCAAATACATGCAGTTTCATATTTGCAAAACAAGATACTATATTTCTCGTATGAATCAGCCATATCAAAATATAAGAGAAAACTGGTCGTTAGTTAGTTATAGAGGCCCCCAAATCAGACTAAAAAGGTTGATCTATTAGTTTGGGGGTAACGATAATAAAACGAGTGAATCGTTGGCAATACATTATATATCTTTTGTGTTTAAAAAAATGAACTAATTTCATCTTGATGTTGATTAGTGAAAAAAAGTCCATTATTACTTTACGTCATATATCAGCAACATCCTCCTTAAAAATACAAGATGATCATATATATGTTAGTAAAAACAGTTATGTGAATGCGTTGAAATGATGGTATCTCGACATCACCTAGTTGAAGTATTTCTTAGGTGTTATACTTACAGAGCCATATATAAAGTCATCGCAAGTTCCAAAAACTAGATTGCGTACTAAATTGCTTATTTATCTAGTCGCTATGACACAATACATATACTAAAAGTCGTCCTTTCAAGAACTCCAATTGCTTAGCCAAACATAAGTTTGCTTAAAAAATTCTACGAGAACGCCAGAACCAACAACTTTTTTTTTTTTTTTTTGGGTAAAGGGGAGTAATCCTGCACCCTGGTAAATATATTAACCAAATAAATATTTAAGTACAATGTATATGAGTGAAATCCCATATATCAGCCCGTTACATAGGCATAGAGCTTACATAACAAGATACTTCCAATTATCTAAACAAGAAACAAAACACTACTCAAATGATAACATATGACACAACGAAATAAGATTATTTCCTAGGACCTTGAAACGTTGTGCCATACATGGCATTAAAGGCATCCAAATTCCGGAAGATCACGAACTGTTTTGCATAGTCATCAGTGATATTCATCATACTCATCTTCATACCCTTGGCCACCACCAAATATATTAGCGAGACTCATCAAATGGGTTAGCAACAACCTCATCTTGAGAATCGGACACCTCAATCTCTCCCACTTTAGAAAAAGGGTTAGCTCTCTTAGTAGAAGAGGTGAGGCGGAATAGGTTGACCATCATCATCCACAAGAGTAGCTTTCCCAGCAATAAGTAGTTTTTCAAGCTTACCAATTTTCTCAACTATGGGAGTAGAACCGACATCCATTGTTCTCATTGAATCACTCACAAGCGGTACATGTGATGTAGAACCAGTCTTATACAACTCATCCTCATTAACCTCCATTATACGACCAAGTATCCACATCGCTTCCTTAGAACAACGGTAGAATCCCCAATGTTCGCCTCCCGTGTATTAGAATCAACCACGGGACTTTGAATGCCCGTGTCCTCATGCACCTCAAGTGTCCCAAAAGAGTTAGAAGTAATGGCAGAGTACCATAGCATTAACACTAGCAACGTCCGTCTTCTTCTTTGGGATATAAACACGCTTCCTAGGAGCAAATTTAGGACCACACCCATATTAATACCGCTAGACAACTTCGGACCTTGGGGTTTGGCTTTCCGATTCTGCACCACCTTAAAACCATCATCATTCACATCCAGTATATAAAGCGAGTTGAATGTTAAGGGTATGTACATAGACAAATATAAATTACATGTGTCAAGAAAAATTATAGCATTTGGTACCAAATCTGATGTATGTGTAAATGAAAAGTGAAAACAATAATGTACGCATATTTATGTTACTTAATTTCTGAACTGTGATTACATTATTACTTCGTGTTCTAGAGGACATTACATGTAAAGTATATCGATCTTGTGATTGTAATGTTATAATTAGATCAATGTTAGCTTAGCTCGAAAAGTCACACAGATAAGCAAACAAATTTGTCTTTTTAAACCATTAATCCTAAGTGCTTATTATTATACGAGTAAAGTTAAACTTGCTGCATACTTATTCAATAGCTAGTAAAATGAAACCAACTAATTTATATAGAAAAATCTTGTGTACATCAACTTTCTAATAAATTAATTATCATTCTCTTCATCACAATTTTGAATGGCCATTATAAAATACCTAGAGTTTTAGAAAAACATATATTTACTACATTTTTTCTCAAAAAAATCTCATCTTAATCTATCTTTTGTGTATTTTAGACATTTTTTAGTGTAACGGATTGTAATTCGAAGATGATGTTTTTATACAAATCAAAATAAAATGATCGATGCTTAAATTATGATGTAGAATGTAGATATTAATATTTTTATCCTAACATATGAATTGCACTCGTACATCTTATGGCTTATGTTAAAAAAGGGTAGTATATCGATCGAGTAGCCAAGATGTTTTGAACTTGTTAAAATAAAATTGGTTGATAATTATCATTTGAATTCCATGTTAAGTGAATATGACAATTTAGGAATCATGCAAAACGTAATAGTGAACTGAAATGTAAAGCTAACTATAACAATTTCCTCAAGCTATAACTTAAATTCATATACAAACACTTATTCAAGTAAAGAATTTCATCAAGTTAAAGATCAATCGAGAATGTGGAAGGTTTCAAGTTGATTATTACGATGGTCATGATGTGTTGGTATCTTGTCACATGTTTTGTCGAAGCCAATTGCATTCCAAGATGTGTTTAACATTTGCCATATTTGACTAAGTAACAACGGTTTGGTTTTGTAATACTTGTATGTGAATAAAAAAACAATGTAACAGTAATTTTATATAAGGACTTGATATTACATAAAGTAATCCTAGAGTATATATACTATGTGAAACGACACAACCCTTTCAAGGTCAACCATTGTGTCAATTCACACAATAACCGTTTTCTAACTGTCAACCATAACTGTTAAACGAAATAAACTAATTGTTTGAAGGGCTATTTGGGTTAACAGTTTTGACCCAAACATTACATAGCCCTTTTGACCCATATTGACCCATACATACATAAACTAAATAAATTGTTCAACAAATGCATTACAAGCATTAACTAGGATCACATTCTCCCTCCTAATGCTTTAATGCCAAGTTCCATTTGCTTCCTGGTTCCATCTTTAAGTGATGATTTCAAAATCATCACTGCTGCTTGTGCTTGCATCCATTCCTTTATCTGCAACTGCAAATTCTCCACTGTTGGCTTCTTTCATGAATACATCTTTATTTCCAGTCTTGCTCCTCTTCTTTGGAGTCTCATCTTGCATCACTTGTACTTTAGCATCATCATGTGCATCAACCTGTGGCTCATAAATGTCTGCAGTACCTCTGCTATTTCCTACCACAATTCCTGGTTCTCCTTGCACCCTTTTTGCCTCTTCATAGTACACTTTCACCATGCCTATGTATTCTTTATACATTTCCTTGACTGCCTCATGATATTCATATGCCAAACCTAGTATCTTTGCAACTTGGTGCCAGTTTCCATTGAAAGTTACATTCATATATCCACCCAGTGCATCAACAAATTTATACAAGGCTAATAAATCAATCTTAATTGCCCCTATAGATGGTGGTAATTCTCCTAACCCTTGCTGTTTTAAGAATCCTATGTAGAACCATTCTAGCAACTCCATGAATTTTTCTTTTAATACTTCCCAGTTTCCATATACTAGTTTATCTATTTTCAATAAATCTAGAAATGCAATAAGTCTTTGGAAAGTGTTTACCTTCATGAAATACAAAGTCCCATTCATGCTTAGATATTCACTATCTACATAATCATGATCACCTTTACTGTCCATTCTCAATTCTTCCATGCCTTTAATTAAAGAGCATCCTTCATCAAGATCCAAAGATCTAAAGTACCCATCCAAGAATCTGTTGTGGCTATCTTTGATGCTTTCTTCATCTTCCTCCTCTATGGTGTTTTCTTGTTCAAACTCTTATTCCATGTTATTGAACATGTACCTTTTCTTGCACCTTTTGCCTTCATAACTTACCATATATCCCTGGTCTTCCAATTGATCCAAACTTAGAATGTTTAATGTAATTTCTGGTGTGAAAGTTACATTTGGTACTACCAATCTTCCTTCTTTTGTCTCCACATACGCCTCTCCTATGCCATATGAAACAATGAACTTCTTTTCCCTCTCTTCTGTCCCTTCAACTTTGAATCTTTAAATCATTCTCTTGAACAAATGCTTCATGGGACACATGTGCTTCTTGTATGCAGTGCTGACATACCATATGCCATCCCAGTTCCTCAAATCAGAGCCTTCCACCATGTAATCTGATGTTACATGTACTGTTTCTGGTTCATACTTGAATGGTTCATTGATTTATGGGATTGCAGTGTTCAACATTTTTGATTCCTTGTTTTCTGTGTCACACACCTTCTTTTCCTTTGTACACTTCCAATAAACGTGCCCTCTCTTCTTGCAGATATAGCAGTGTGCACGTTTATCTTTTTTGGATAAACCACTTGTTTCTCCAATTTGTTTGTAACTGCTTCCCACTGGATGTTTTATTTTCGAGGAATTGAATGACACCATTTCTTCCATTTTTTTCTTAAGTAGTTGTTTTCCTTCAGGGGATATGTGTTTTCTGTGTCTAGGCCATTTTGGGGTATTGGGTTGGGCTCTCTTTGTAAATAGCGTGTATGTGGAGGCACTTTGTTTTCTTTGAAATTGCTTCCCCAAGGATCGAACATGGGCTCGATACCATTGTTGGTATCTTGTCACGAGTTTTTATCGAAAGCCAATTGCATTCAAGATGTGTTTAACATTTGCCATATTTGACTAAGTAACAACGTTTGGTTTTGTAATACTTGTATATGAATAAAAAGCAATGTAAGATAATTTTATATAAGGACTTGATATTACATAACGTAATCCTAGTATATATACTATGTGAAATGACACAACCCTTTCAAGGTCAACCATTGTGTCGATTCACACAATAACCGTTTTCTAACTATCAACCATAATCATTAAGCGAAATAAATTAATTGTTTGAAGAAATTTGTTTGGGTTAACGATTTGACCCAAACATTACATAGCCCTTTTGACCCATATTGACCCATACATACATAAACTAAATAAATTGTTCAACAAATTCATTACAAGCATTAACTAGGATCACACGGTGGTAGCAAGTTTGCGTTTCACGGCTTAATTGGTGGGCGGGCAAAAGCGTAACCATGAAAAAGTATGAGGGGACAATACAGTGGCGGGGTAAAGGGACGTACACTCTTGACAAAATCCTAGATTTTATCATGATAGTCAAGAGATCATTCGGGTTTATGTGACCAAAACTAGACACCCATGGGTTAACTTTGAAAGCAGAAAACATGATGGCGGAAGTCTCGTATGAGGATTACCAATCATGCACCACAACCAAACCCATAAGATCGAGTGCGGATCACGGTCCGCTTGATACACTTTCCAAAATGAATTTTCTCATAGTTTTATACGCACGGTGGAGATCATTGCAAAAGGTCTCAAAATGGAGATTGAGGCCGTCCATGGCCATCTCGTCTAAATAAATTAAACAAGCATTTGGAAAACATGTCATTGCGATCAAGACCGTGAAAAAATATGAATCTTTCTTGTATGGATTGAACATGGTTATACTTAATTAGTAAAGTAACGTATAACTAAACAAGCTAGTGATAAGCGCTAGGGAATTATGCAAAACACATGGTTAGAGGTTCTTTTTTTCGTCTTATATAAGCGTAAAGATTTCATGCAACACGATATAGGAGTACATCTGCCATCACTCATACATGCTTAGAAGGTGTTTAATACATTATATTGATCATTTCATTTTTATGCAACTACAATAGAAACCTAGAACCCTAATGGACCAAAGTCCACAAGCGGCCTCAGCCAACTAACATAATACTGTCCAACTATTTATTTGGCTTAATTAGAAGTTTGTATATTCATGTCATTTCAATACACAATAAGCTAAAAACGTTGAAGCATATATATATATCAAATTAAAGGACTTATGTGCTTTTTTAGCAAGAATTTTATCTATACTTTTTAAAGTAGCTTAAACCTTTCCATGCAAATAAATAATTTTGAAAACAAGTCATTATAGAACCCTAAATCGATTCCTGTTTTTGCTACTCAAATGAGGAAAGGTTGAATTGCTCACCCTATATATATTTGTTTTGGCTTGGGTTGTTTGGCTCTTGGTTTACTCATGTTAATTAGACATTACCTCATCTTATCCCCTCTTTATAACTTGGATTCTGTATGCATTTAGCCTTTAGGTTTTATAAGTTGCCTACAGTAAAACAACTTATGTCCTGATTATGTGCTTAGTTTGGTCTTTGGCACCATATATATATTTCTGGTCGACAAAGAATGATCCAAATTACATTTGGCATTAAATATGATGTGCTTGTCGAGCAAAAATCATACCATATGGTAAATCTTGAAACTATATTGAGCATTGATGCAGGAAATTAATAAGACACGTACACAGTCTCTAAATAGAATTCTTAGACAAGATATGAGAATCATCAAATTGGTTCAAATCTTGTTACTAATTACTTTTCCATCGCTTTGTGCTCGCGTTAGGAAAGACAAAGTTCACGTAATCCAAAGAGGGTATGCAATTAACCAAAATGAAACCTGTTAATTACTCCTTGGCGTTACTATAAGTCTTAATTGCTTCATTTTATCAGCAACATCCACAAAACAAAGCTATCTGAAATAAATGTGATAATACAAATTAAACAACAAATGAGGGATGCTTATTAATTCTGTTAAATTTTCTAGCTTGTGCTTTCATGCAAGAGATCGATAACCAACTAAGTCTTTCCAAACGTGAGTTAATACGATACCATCTGACAGTGTAATGCTCATTACGATTCGATGTTTGTATTATAAGCTATCCCCGCAAATTTGTATATTTAGTTGTGTTGTAGCTCTTAGTTAAATTGTTCATTAGTTTAAATACAAGGAAATAGTGTAATGAGAAGGGCAGCTTTAGAAAAACGAGAAACGGAAGAACATTAAAACAGTATGCCATAGAAATTCTTCGATCAAGTTTCGCAAAATAGCATTGCTTGCTTGTTTAGTCATTTGATTTTGACGTCCCGCATATATGACAACTTTTAGAATCATGCGCAAACTTAACGTACGTGATAGTGAACTGAAATTCAAAGACTAACTAAACTTCTTTCTTCATACTGTAATATAATAATTTCCCCAAGCTATAAATTGAATTCATATACCAGTAACGAAATGTAATCAAGTTAATGACAAATCATAACATGGAAGGTTTCTAGCTGACACGCATGCAGTTTCACGGCTTGGTGGATGAGAAAAATATAACCACTGTGTAGGGCAAGGGGACGATGCTATAAGTGGAAAAGAACTTTAGAGGAGATGATGCGACCAAAAGTACGTAGACTTCCTTGTGTTTAACTTCGATAGCAAAACACGTATTGTTGGTTTAATGGACAATAAATTAATAGACGTGTGTTAGGATCGAACTCGCGACCACGGGATTGCACACTTTGCGTATGAGAATTAAAGTTAATAAATAAATGTAATAGTTATATTTATTTATTAATTAAACGAAATAACATAACGGACGTTAAGTAATTAGTTGTAATGAACTAACGGTCGTTAAATGTAATTGGAAAAGGACTAGATTGTAAATATTGGGAAGGTTCCGGAATCCCTTGTGGGATGCCTCATCCGATCGGCCACAAGAAAAGGAAACCCAACCCATCTACAACTAAAACTTGTTCACCAAGTTACTTTGGGTATAAATACAAAACCAATGGTGGTTGTAATTTATCTCTTGTACTCATAAGCTAAAACCTAAAATAGTTTGTGTGTGTTTTTGCTTATGTTCGGTCGACAATCACACCTAGGGTGTCGATCCATAAACTTTTCCAAACCAAATTGTTTTGTTTGGTTAAAACTAGCATTCCTTTAATTCGGTATAGTACGTGTGTGCAAAGAAAGTGGTCTTAACACATTATTGTTAGTATTCTTGGATTGAATTACAAAGCGGTGAGGTAATTCACATAATCCTATAAACCTAATTGGGGTTCATCCAATTGCTAGTTTTGTGGATTTGATTCTTGTTCGGCTAGAATCAAGAAAGGTACGCATATTCTTGTTTATGTTAATTAATTATTCGTTAATCTTTCCTATCGCTTCTCATGTACTTGATGTTTATTGTTTATATTTATGATTAGTCATGTTATATAATTCCAATAGTGGCATCACGAGTCATTGGTTTTTAATGAGTAATTAATTACATAAACGCGTAATAAAACGTATATTGTATGATGTTTGATGTGATTAATCTAGGTTTTTGGTTTATTTTTTTTATGGGTCGATTTTAAATTTTTTTTGGGGCGTACCCAATATTTTTTTTGGTCGACACATATTAATTTTTTGTTAGGGTTTGAAAATTGTTTGCTAACCTTATCGAAACCTAGAATTAATATATATATAAGTTACGTGATTAATTCATGAATAATTGTTATGTGACATGGGATTATTATATGCGATCTTGTTAGTATTTGTATAATTGTTATGATATATCCATGATATTACATGCATGTTTGTCATGGATAGTTGCTTTGATATTGTTTAATTGTTAAGATATATTTATCACATGTTTATTTACGATAAATCTTGAATTGGGGAAGACTCCAATTATATATTAATGAATCAATTATGTGCTAATTGGTATATTTTTAATTATGGATTTACGCAATCGATTCATCGATGTATGTGGGTCACTTTCTATCGCTGGAGTTAAAGCCCTAATTAATATATACATTAATTTAACCTAGATATTGATTATTAATAGGTTTTATCGAATAAGTTGCATGTGGCTACTTGTTTACACGTATTAATTGTTAGTTATGTGCGCATTTTTTTTAGTTGTTTATTTTTTATTAGTTTACTTGTTTGTTTATTATGTATGACAGTTTTAAGCAAAGGGTAATTTTGAATAGAAAAATAATATGGATTAAACAATGGTGAAATTTGATTTGTCTTGAAGAGTTAAGTTTTCTATAGTTTAATTGATTGGTGATTTTGGTACAAATGGTTTGAACGGCTCACACACTAGAACAAACTATAAAGGGTTAATAAAAAGTGCGCATACAATCATGCTCGAAAGGATGTCTAAGGTTATGCTTTTAAACACGGTCCTCCGCCTTGTGAGTTCGATTGGAGCTACTTAGTAAGCCATAAATGTACAAACTCATCTTAAGGCGAATTAGTTTTAATTCCATGCGCCACTTTGGTGGTAATTACCCGAAACACTAAGTGTTTACACTTATTCAAAAGTACGGTATAATGGATGATAATTAACGCTAAATTCCTTAATTGGTGAACCCAATACCTCAATCAAAACTTTGATAATTTGATCTTTATGAATTGTTAATAAAAAGTTTTTTTTATTAAATTTATGCTACAAGATAAATGCATGACATCTTTGTACATATTTGATTTGACCACATAAAATCAAAACTAGTACCCTTATAAATTAAGTTATATGCCATCTAATTAAAAGGAACACTTGAAGTTGCAATTTACGTCATGACAGTACTTGGCGAGATTGTGATGGAGAGGTAAATCTCTATGTAAAGTCAGACCTTACATGGACATATTTGCAGTTCTTTAAGTTAGACACTTAAGTTGAGTAGGAAGTGAGAACTGGACTCAAGGCATAAGATGAGATAAAACATGTTTATATTTGCAATAGCGCTGGAAAATATAAATCCCATAATGATCTAGGAATTAGAAATTGTTTGCCAATTATTGTTCGACATATTACATTATTATATACTTTCGTTACTAGCAGATCAACTGATGTAATGGAACTATGATAATTTGGATCCTAGTTTTCGAGAAAATTCTATGGTTATATGAATATTACATTGGGTATTTTTTTTTCTTGAAAAGTTTAATTATCGAAAATACTGAAATTGAATTTTGAAAATTCTTTAAATGTATTGATGCAACATTAAACCGTAAACGAAGGTTATTCATGTATTGGTAAATTGATCTACACCTGTAAGGGTTTTTTGGTAGAGTCAACTTTGCTAAAAGAATAAACCTAGTCCTCTTTCCATAAGAAAGAGTGAGATTCAATCCTACTCCTTTTCATGAATGAAGAAAGGTATGATAGGACAATTAGAATTGTCTAAATTCTAAATA
Source organism: Chrysanthemum lavandulifolium (assembly GCA_022545495.1). Taxonomy (NCBI): domain Eukaryota; kingdom Viridiplantae; phylum Streptophyta; class Magnoliopsida; order Asterales; family Asteraceae; genus Chrysanthemum; species Chrysanthemum lavandulifolium. The sequence continues at coordinate 6,449,382 of CM040238.1, forward strand.
CATAACTCGTAAGCAAATTTTAATTGTTAAGAAAAATGCATATTTTCTGAGTTATTAAATTAGAAGCTAGACTAATTACTGTATAATTGGTAAAAGACTAACTAGCATATTTTATCTAGTTGTTTTGTTTTGACCATTTAAAAGTACTACTTACAATCCTTGGAATAGTAGAACTATTAAGAAAGAAATTGCATGCCCAATTTTTCAAGTTAATAGCATTGATGGATAGTTCATCATCTACATAGTAGAATACACTCTTTTAGTACATAAGTAATTGTTATGTATGGACTTAATCAAAAGTGTATGGAAGTAAATAGAACACTATTTTCTTTCACTGGTTAATGAAACACTTACAATGTTGTCAAATCCAGTGGGAGTATTGTTCTTATTACTGAATAAGGAGTTAATGTAATGATCTCTAATTCAGTGGGAGTTACAAGCTTTGTCATCTTGGTAGTAACCTAGATTATCTCTAGAATGTCTTAAGATAATTACTTTCCACTTGTAGACACTTATGTTTTCAAGGATAGTCATGTACGGTTCCTTATTAGACAATGAAGTGGTTCTACATCTACTAGTTATGCTAATATAAATGACACAATCATATTGGTCACATAAACAAACATATGTCGTGTGGTTTATCTGCTACATGACGTTGTTCCATGCACAAGTGGGAGAAATCTATATTGTGTGCAAGGTACAACATATAGGTATATGATTTAACGGATTCTCTTGACTGAAAGGTAAGAGATTAACGTTCTAATATAACTTGTACATATTTAATTCAAGAAACACTTGGTGTTGAAATTTACGTCATGTGAGAACTTGGCGAGATTACAACAACAAAGTAAATCTCTATGTGAAGTCAGACCTTGCATGGACATATTTGCAGTTTTTAAATTAGACAAGTATTTAGAACATGTGTCATAATGAAATATAAGACTACTTAAAATTAAATATTTATGTATTATTAGAATGACATAAATAAATGAAGTAATCTAATACTACTTCAATTTGTTTATTTATGTATTTTGGAATGACGTAAATGAAAAATAATGTGGTCCTACATTATTGTGAAGTAAATAAATTAACTTGAAATTACTATTGAAACCAAGAGTTGTGTTCATAATTACTTTAGTTAAACATGTTTATGATTCATTGTAAAGACATAAACATAAAGTCTTTTAAGACTTATAATAAAGTAAGACGTAACTTGTTATGTTTTTTTAATTACGACATATACAAGAAGTCATTGAGTTGATCAATGATTTATAACGTATAATGGGATTATAACAGTTTATGTTTTCTTGATGAGACATGGATATAAAGTGACTTGGTTAAAGAGTACTTGTGTTATAAAGCATGAAATTGGCTTGGAAGTCTATTATACCATTAATTTGATTTAGTTGTAAATAGGTAAGCCAAAAGGAATATGTCTATCTTATATATTGTTAGATTGTCTTACAATATTAATCCTAATGAATACCACAAGTTGATGGTATGTTAGTTATGAGAATCAAACTCTATTTGATTTGTTTGATTCAAGATAACCGTAACTTCTTTTTTAAAAAGTAACAAGGTAAGAAATTGAGTATGGATTGAATATACTCAATATGACTCCAACCTAGAAGATTAATAAAACACCATTTTATTATGGAATGTGATGAGTCACATTAAGTTTTAAAATTGAAGATTCTAAATTTGTTAAACTACTTATGAATAGGTTATTAACAAACTAAAGTCAGGATTTATCAATGTGTATTTGTAATGTCCCAAAAAGAGAACAATATAGTTTTGCTCTAATTGCTAAGTATATATAGATAATCTATATATTACAAAAGGCAAGTGGGAGTTTTTTTTTTATCTTGAAAGATAAAATTACAAGATACATAATCTTCTAAAACACACTAGTAAATATCATGATGAGGTTAGACATGTAAATGATAGACCTCATGATGATGGAATTTTCATTCATATATCTGCAAAGATATCTCGGATATTTGATTTATATCTTGAGAAGAAATATGAGTTCTGGGATTATAGTAAACTCGATAATCATTATGATGGATTACCAAATATTGAATTAGGTAAATTACTCATACTATGAATGTTAAAGATGTTGTCCATAAAGATAATCAATTTTGGAAATTTGGTTTATCTTAATAGTTGGACTAGAGAATGAAAATGAGTTTCTTCAAAGAGATGGAAAACTCTGGTGGTTTAAATCTCTGTGTAAAAACCATATGGACAAAATTGTACACATATTTAATGCATGTTTTATGACAAGATTATTAATCATACTTAAGCAATTAATTGTGATTGAATATTCTTTCATAAACACATTAAGTATATAAAGATGATAGTTGTCATACTTGTTTTCATTAATATGAAATATGACAATGGAATATCAAAACTCTTTCTTGAGAAATTACTTGGCGAGGACGGTAAGTAATCGAAAGGTTTTGAGTTCATATAATCTTTGAAATGTACAGTGCAATAATTCATGAATGGATAAATGCATGCATCTATGAAATTATTCTTATGATTAATTATTAAATCCTAGTTTTGATTTATAATTGAAATAAGATAAATTTTAAGTATTCCCGAAAGCTAGTGGGAGTATTATGTTAAGGTTTTAAATCTTATATGTTGTATAACATATAGGAACTAACATTCCTTGTAAGCTAAATGTTAAATCTAAGATTGGAATGAAACTTCACTTGTAAGATTTAAGAATTAAAACATACAACCTTGAAATATATGTTTATTATTAATAAACATGTGCAGTAAAATAAATGATTCTAATAAAACATGATATATCATTTGGGAAATGGATAAATATCTTTTGACAAGATATAATGTGAATGAAATCTAAGTTTGACCTGTATATTCATCATGTACATCATGTTGTGTATATTAAAATTTTTGTATCATTCTTGAATAAGAATTGATTTGACAACATTGATATCTAACTAAAAGTTATTAGATAATTTGTGTAATAAATATTCTAATAGAATTACATCCTCAGCCTGGAATTGCTCCTAGATTCTATGGATGAACAATATGTCAATTGTTGTGCAAATTGTCATCAGCTACAAACTTGAAAGTTTGGAAGACATCAACCATTACACAAATAAGATATTAAAGTTTACGGAGTTTTAATGAGCATATTGTTGTTTGTATACAATGATGCTGGTTTAATTGAGATGACACTCAATACTAGTCATGATAGGATTTCATCCTTGTTAATGGCCATTTGAACTAGTTGTGCTACTAAGAGCACAGTTGCATTATACATTAAAAGAATAAGAATACTTTAAACTTTAAAATGTTTAAAAGTTTAAATTGTCATAGATTGGTGATAGAGGATGTCACACACTTTATGAATTATTATGTGGATTGATGAATGCACACATACAAGAACTTCACTAATTGAATTCTTGAAATAAGTATTCTCAATATTATGATAGATCAAGTTGGTTGATTTATGCCTTGTCAACAAGTATGATTGTCATTACTTGAGCCATAATTCATCAACTAAAATTTTCATGCATTGATCTATTTAGTGTTTGGATAAGGGATGTTAAACATTTGTTATAATAAATCAAATACTTGGTATGTTTGATTTTATAGTATATTGTATCCTATATTTGTATGTTTAATCCGTGAATAAATTTATTTATTCTAAATCTTCCGTTGTCAATTAATGATTCGGCGTGCCATTCTCCTCGTTGTCACTGTCGTTTTGATGGGTAGAATGCTGAAAACGGAGTTACGGTTCAAAAGTTATGGCCGTTTGAAGTTTTATCGGGAAAAGTCAACAAAACACTATGAAGACAAGTCGCTAAGTCACCAAGTCGCTAAGAATTATGAAATCAAGTCGCTAAGCACCAAGTCGCTATAATGCCAAGTCGCTAAAACACAGTCAAGTTGCTAAAGAACAACTCGCTAAGATCCAAGTCGCTAACACCAAGTCGCTACACGGTCAAGTCGCTAAAGAGCAACTCGCTAAGGTCCAAGTCGCTAACACCAAGTCGCTAAGAATACTAAGTACAAGTCGCTAACAAAATTGAAAGCAAGTCGCTAACTTCACCAAGTCGCTAGCCGTAGTGGTGAATCCACTCGATTGTCTTGTTTGTCGACTTGTCTCAATGACAAGTCGCTAGGACCAAATCGCTAACAATTAACACTACAACTCGCTACCTTTACTCAAGCAAGTCGCTACGATGAAAAACACTACGAAGCAAGTCGCTAGCAAGAAAAACTTCAAAACACACTTTTCAATCCAAAACAAGCCCAACCACAGTGATTCAAGCTTTCCAAATCAAAACCCAAGCACTTACAATGATTCTAAACACAAAAGTACACCCAAAATTCAAACTTTAACACAAGAAATGATCCAAATGATGCAAAAACCACTAAAATTTTTCAAACTCAAAAACCATCTAAAACCACTAGAAATCCAAGGATATGTGAGAGAGATGATCAAACCTTGGCTCTTGATACCATTTGTAACATATTGGATTTCACAAACACTCAATCAATCACAAATATGGCGTATGGTTTAAGAGTTTAGAGAGAGAGAAAGTAGAATGGGAGCCTTTCTAGAGAGAGATAGTAAACAAAGAAAGAAAGGTTAGATTGAATGAAAGGTCCAACCCTCTACCTTGGAAGGTAGAGGGTATTTATAGTTACATACTAAATGTTCTCCTTCGGACTGTGGATCAGGCATACAGTGGGTAAAGACCCGTCCGTCCTCCACGGTGTTGCTCTAAACTAAACTAAGCTAATAACTCACTAATAAACAAGTAAATAATGATATGTCTACGAGCTAACTTATGCTAGATTATATTTGGGGTGACCGACTCTTCACTATGGAATTTCTAATTCCTAACAAAAACAATTAAAAGTGGTATGAATCACATAATACTTGCATGCTTTTCTACTAGGATAATAAAAATAACTCAAGTAAGATTATGAAAGAGTAATAAAGATTATGAAAAGCTTACTAGTATTATGATGAGGTTTAAGGTAACTAGGTACTAAATACTTCTTGGTTTTTATTGCAAAACCTTATGTAGAAGTATGCTAGGGTTATATAAGCACTTGATCTTTGAAAAACTTATGATTTCTTGCTTGATCTTGCCTTGGCCGAATATCAAAGAGAAATGAGAGAGTTTGTGTTTATTTTTCACCTTTGAATGTGTGTAATGTATGTGTATTAGTTAGGATAATATATAGAATTTAAAAAATATCTAAAAGGAAATGTGTATGTGTACATTTTAGAGTTAAGATATTTTCAATATATGATGACTAGGGGGGTCGGCTAGGATATATTAAGGATAAGGGTTTTGAGTTTTTGATGACTAATTGTATTTTAGTTTAAGTATAATGTGTAGTTTGTACATAAAATTAATTATTTAGTGTAGCGTTAGCTAGAAATCGATTTTAATGAAACAAAATAAAATATATCGAAGTCATAAAAATTATAAAAATACATTTCTCGCAAGAATTGGGTGAATAAATAATTATCGAGTTGAATTTACGAAAACCTTCCTAAATATATATACATATCAATTTATATACAAAATAAATTCAAAACATCGGGTAAACTAATAACGCAATTTTTATAGTCTTAAAATGAGTATAAAAATATATCAGGACAATTTTCGGAAGTGTCGGATCAATTATTCAAAATAAATGACCGTGCGATAGCGTTTATTTAATAGAAAAATATACGTTAATGAAATATGCAAACCCATGTATGAATTAATATGAAATGATGTTACTGATGATGTACAGACTAACTCTAGTCTATATGAAATATTCTCAATGATGTTCCATGAATACGCGGCTAAACCCTTACGGTTACGCGAATTTGATACTCGTAAACCTAGTTTACGAAAAATGATGAATAGTGAATCATGAATATAAATTTTTCTCCGGGAATGAATAGTGTTTTGTGAATAATAAAATTTGAAATAACCTCTCAAAATAACAAATCGACCTCAAAAACGATGAATAGTAAAATGATGAATAGTAACAGATGAATAGTAAATTCCCGAGATGAATAGTAAATTTTTTTAAAGTTTGCAAAATAACCGGAAATTGAGAATTGTGACACTTATGAGCCTGATGGTGTATGTATAACTTGATTTGATACGATGTTCTTATCGAAATGGCATTTTCTTTATCAGGTTTGTCATGTATGACTTTTATTTTTAAACTTTATGATGTAACAAGAGTTTTCAAATTTTCTAAAGGAATAGCTCCTTAGACTTATATTTTGTTTTGAACGTATAATAAATAATCATAAGAGTAACTAGGAAGTTTTACATTAATTGTCTTTGACTTGTATATTTTTACATCATTTCCACGTTACAATTAAAGGGTTGAAATAATTGAAATAGCAAAGTCGTAATTCTTACCTAGAGGTAGGATTTCCTTAGTTCGTACACGTGCCAGGCAGTGACACGTCATTATCATGCATGTAGTCATGTCGGTGACCTTTTGTTTTCTTGACCAACTATGGGTCTGCCCAGGTTGATTCCTTTTTCCCTCTGCCAGGTCGGTGACCTTTTGTCTTCTGTTTGAACTATGTTGTATGAGCCTGATATAGGGGCACGTGATTCTGGTGGGATGACGTTCAAGCTGGTGTAATGGTATTTGAGCCCGATGCAGGGAGTCTTTTTCCTGGGTTTTTGTTATTGTGCTTGTTGCGAAGGCTGATTAGTTTCGGCTGGTATGTTTAGTGGTAGGTGGGTTTTAACCCATACTTTGGTATTAGTGCAGGGTGTTGTAAGTTGGTGTTGGTGTTGGGTTGCTGAATTTGTGCCCTGGGTTAAGGACACTGGGATGAGTTTTGTAGGGTGTTTGAAGATGATGTCGAGTTATTTCGGTCTGAGGTTAAGCCTTTGAGGTTGGTGTTGGACCACTTGGGGTTGTTTCAGGTCGTGCTTCAGGCTTCATCAACCCGTTTTTTAGGCTGCTTCGAGTAGGCAATGATAGCGCCATTGGTTTTGTTAATACAAAAAAGCTGTAAAAACGTTTATTTATATTTTACGATCTTCTAATGTTTTGTCGATAACAAACGTAAAATCATATTAACGAAACAAATAAAATACGTAAATGGTTTGAACTAATAGTTTCTAACATATTCACATTTTCACATAAAACACTAAAACAAGTATAAGTGATTTTATGATTTAGTATTACATATGTACAACAACTAGTGTTTACATATTTGGGTAAATATACACATAACTAGTATGTAGTATATTGGGTAATGTAAATGGGTAGAAACTTAAGTATTTGACCCATTGACCAAATACATTGAATGTAGTTGGGTAAAACAAGTATACACTAAATGGGTAAAACTAGCAAATGGTATTGACCCATAACCCATGGTTTTATATATACCACTGACTAAATTCATTGTACTCTTAATACTAGCAAATGGTATTGACCCATAACCCATGGTTTTATATATACCACTTGACTATGTTCATTGTACCTTAATACTAGCAAATGGTATTGACCCATAACCCATGGTTTTATATATACCACTTGACCAAGTTCATTGTATCCTTAAGATACATTGTATCTAGAAAGAAAACCATGGATCAACCCATAACCCATGACCCATGACCCATAACCAAAAATACCAATGGGCAAAGAGGAGCGGACCACGGATCCCTAGCGTTGTGCTAGCGGATCCTTGTGGTAGGGATCCGTGGGATCCGGGAAAAGGAAGAGAATTCCTCTATAAATAGAGAGCCATTTCTTCCTCTCTAGGTGTACTTTTACACACATACTTCCCAAAGTATTCTAACCCTCTAATCTTAGATCCAAGTGATCTATGTAATTTTGTCTTTTGTTTTTGTGTGATCTTCTAGGTTCCTCTTAAAGGAAAGATCACCACTTAAAGACGTGCAAGCTCAAGTCCATGAGTTGCCATGGTACGTCATCATCAAGACAACGAAGGTTCTCTTGTTGATAGATCTACCTTTCTCCATAAATGTTGGGTTAAAGGCATTAGTGAAGGATGCCGAAAGTGCAAGACGAAAGCATTAGTGAAAGGTGCTTATCGCTCGTGTCAAGATCATTAGTGAAGAATGCTATAGGTGTCAAGACGAAGGCATTAGTGAAGGGTGCCAAGCGTTGTGTCAAAGGCATTAGTGAAGGATGCCAAAGAATCAAATCAAGTAGCATTTGTGAAGAAATGCCAGTCGTATAATCGATGAGGTGCATCGTTATACATATAAGTATTTGTTTATTTACAAGGATGGTGATATCCTTGATGGTGTTGTAACAAGGAGTAGATCTCCTTGAGATTAGGTGTTGTGTCGTGAAGGTGTAGATCACTAAGGTGTGAAAGAACTAGGTGTTTAGCCTAGTACCTAATAAAGGGTAGGCGACGTTGTGAAGGATTAGTTCTCCTAAGGTGTGAAAGAACTCGGTGGTTAGCCTAGCACCGTATAAAGGGTAGGCAACGTTGTGTTAGGTGTGGTTCGCCTTGGTGTGAAAGAACTCGGTATTTAGCTTTGTACCGGAAAAAGGTTAAGCGACGTTGTGAAGGCTTCTCGCCATAAGGAGTTGGTGTAGTGCTTACGAACTCTCGAGTAGGTGACTCGGGAGTGGAGTAGGGCAAGGAAGGTGTCCTTGTAGCCGAACCACTATAAATACTTGGGTCGTGGTGATGTGCTTTTACTTTATCTTTCATTAAAAGTTTATATATCTATCTATCAACGTCCAACATAAACAACCAAATAGATTGACATAAGTCGATCTAAATATTTAAAAGGATGTTTTAAATTGGTAAAACTATTCAACCCCCCTTCTAGTTTTCCACAATTGGTATCAGAGCTTCGTTACCAAGTTTTTTTTTAGTATATTGTACTTTGAAAACTTGATACGATCCGTGTATGTTTGAAAACTACAAAGAAGGAAATTTCTTAAAACAAAAAGTCATGTTTTTATAAATCATCATATGTTGGATAGTGATAGATCTTTCTAACATTTTCCTTTGAGAAGTCTTTTTACTAGGATTTGGGTATCTTAGAAGATCATGAAGTATTTCACGTCTATGGTTTCTAAAACCATAAAAAGGGAATATAGCAAAGGATTGGGGTATCTTAGAAGATCATGAAGTATTTCGTGTCTATGGTTTCTAAAACCATAAAAGGGATATAACAAGGTATGTTTTCTTAGTTACAATTTTTGTCAAAACGTGCTAAATTGCTTGTAGACTAAATGGTGATATATGCTTCTATCTTATAATAAGCATAATATGAAAAGTGTTTTAGTGATTTTTTTGAAGTCTTGTTGTTAGATATCTTGTTTATCAAGCTTGAATAAAGGTAAAATGGATAAATTAACTTCACTAAAAGTCTACAAAGACTATACCTTTTCGTTGGGTCAAAACGTACATTTTGTAATTTCATGTCGATCCATGGATCCCTCAAAGTTATATCGACGGATCCTCAAGCAAGGGATCCGTGGGATCCGTAGGTGCAGAAGACAGTTTTGTCTCAATTTCAAAATTCATAACTTTTTAGCGTAAGTCGTTAGAAGTCGTGCCACCTATTGTTTTAAAGGTATTTGAGTCTACTTTCATTTAAAAATGATTTCATAAACCGATTCAAAACAATAATCAACAGAATCATTAATTAATAATAGAAAGTCATTTTCGATCATAACTTTCGCACAAACTTTTGATCTAATCGAGACGGATGTTTTCGCTTTTGAATAACAATGTGTCCTCTATTGAAATTAAGGTTTTGATCATATTTATAAATATAAAAGAAACTAATCAAGCTTGGTATACATGCTTATATTTAACACAAAGCGATGAAAAGAACTTTCGTATGCTATTTGAAGGAATGTTTGGGATAACATCTAGTTATGTCGAAAATGTTAGTTAAGATACTTAGATAAGTCATATAGGTTGAAAAATGTTTAAAACATATAATACACTAAATGGATTTTTGATTGAGTTTGTCATGTGTGCAACATAAATGTTTTATATGCTTATATGATTTCTTTTGTTCTTGTATCGTTTTCTAAAAACAACAAGAATGTACATCGGATCATAACCTACACTTGTGTTGATGATTTACTCTCCCATTTTCCTTTTCATGATCGCTCTCCAAGCTTCATAGTAGGATTGACAACTTGATTATTTCATCCGATATACTCAAGTAAATTATTTTGCAACGCAAATATAATTGTTCATATCCGAAAGTCCAAACTCAAAGCTTTCCAACAACATATGTTGAACTAGCTCTTCCAACCATTTTTTGTTGTTTACCATATGGACAACTTTTAAACTTATTTTTAACATCACGCCTTCGTCACCTTAGTTGTCTCAAGTATAATATTAAACGAAGCAAAGTATCATCATTGTTACTCTTCGATAGGTCATTGTAGGAATATAAATTTTCCTAACTTAAGAATGAATACTGGAGAACTTGTGGCACTAGAAACTCAATTTGACCTAACGGTTGAATTGCTTCCTTGATAGAAGTTGGGTATGTGGAATCACCCGTAAAAATGGTCGTGTTTAGCCGTAATTGAGCACCACTAGTAATAGTCTCATATTCATTCTCTCACTTGGGAAATCTATACTCCCATGTTTCCTAAAGTAAGTTTACAATGGAAATACTGCGTTGTTTTAGGATTACTAATCAACCAAGTTGTAAAATTGATTTTTTTAATTAATCACAACCACTTGCCTCATCAGCGATTATCGTGCTTTGATCTAGAAGAGCTACATGACTTCATGGACGAAGTTCATTGTATGCTAATCACCATCCATAATGACTATACATAGTTCATTGCTACATTGGCCAAAACAACCCTATCGCCTTAAACACCATCATCTAATTTGTACGCCATTGTTAATACAAACGATTTACTAATCTAGATCGTAAATCTATTTTGAGCTTCTTAAATAGCGCTTGTTAAGTTTGATAAACCTCTGTGTTACTTGTGAGCTAGATCTCATTTAATTGCTTATGTGCTATTTCTACATGATACTCAAGATGTTTTACTTGTATACATGTATGCTTCTTGTAGAGATCATTAGTTTCTAATTTCGATACTTAGAACAAACGCCATTGTTAAGTAAAAGCGTCCCGGATGCGGATCCCTAGTTTGTAGCTAGCCGGATCCTCAAGTGAAGGATCCGTGAGATCCGGCAAATAAGTAGAGTTTCAATCCTTTACACCTCAAACCATGTTCCTAAACCACTTCACACTAGTGAACTTAATACCTTAGGATCTCTTAAGTCCTACTCAAGCTTAGTAAGCTTCACACTCACTCATAGGATCACACTCAAAGTGCTTTTCGATCTATCGTTTCACCTAAACTCATTACTCTTCCGCTCTCTAGATAACTCATTATTTCTCACATGATCCCTCACATCTAGACTTAGAAATCTTTCGATTATGGCAAAATTGATCATAATCATCCTTACCTCAAAATTGGTCGAAATGGATCAAATTCTAGTTCACCTTAAAACCTTTAGGATTTTCTCCAAGACATTATCCTAAGTCACTATTTGATCACTAGGATCATTTAGCTCCATTTGACACTCTCAAGATTTTAGTGTCATCTTTGTTCATTCATTGGTACTCACGAAAGTTCCAATTTCTTCCATATAAGGCAATCATTAGCTACATTACTCATTACCCTTGAACATTTAAGTACCCTTCCATTTAAAGACACTTAGGAGAACTAAAACACTCAAAAGGTATTGGCTTTAGACCTTTCAAACATCACTTCTATCCTTTCCTAGTCTGCCGAGAGCGGATCCCTAGGATTAGCCTGACGGATCCCCATTGGTGGGAACCGTGGGATCCGGTGATGATTATGTCAACTCTTGCTAGAACAATCATTTCAAGCTCATCTTGCTAACTTGAACACTCCACCTCATCCTAATTAAATCCCTAGTTCAGTAAAACTCTAAAGTTGACTCTTGTGCATGCCAATCATCACATTCCAAAGGATATTAGAGACTTAAGTCTTGAATGCACTTGCTAAATCCTTCCCTTTATAAGTCATCTTGCTAGAATCCCTTAGTCATCAAATACAACATAATTCTTAGCATTTAGAAACCTTTTCCTTAGTCATTTCATCATGAGGAAAGCTCCAAGTGCTAACTCATCCAACGAAGAACCACCCTAGAAACTTTCTCGTGTTGTACACGAAATTTCCTCAACCGAATCATCTCCGGTTAAACCCACAAATGGTAGGATTTCCCATCCACCGAATCATCATCCGTAAGAGATAATAGTGCTAGAATCTCACCTCAACAAACCTAATCAACAATTGCCAATAGAACCGCAATAATTAGCATTAAACCTTTTAGGTTAGAAAAGGGATCATCGATCTCTAAACCAAACGTACCTAGTTCTAGCAAAACGTCTAAACCTTCATTCCTAGAGCATGGACTACACTCCTTCACCGAGCCTCTCACCCAAATCTCTTTTCATTAGAGCATTCACCACCGAGAACTTCCCAATCACCAACTAGTCCATCGTTGGAAACAAGGAACCACCAAGGACTCTGATTCCTAGTAGAACCTCATCCTAAATTACTCTATGTACCTCCATCATCATTTGTAGAACCTCCTCAAAATATCATGTTCCTAATCACGACAATAATTGCTCTAATTGTCTAATCACCCAAGGACTTGTTCAAGAAGTACGAAATGAGTTGCATTTCATGTTTAATCATCTTCTTGAAAGATTGGACCAAATCAACAAGTTTACTCATCCCTAGACTCAAGCACATTGTTGCCTCTTTGCTTTGGTCACTTATTAGTTTTAGTAGAATATGGCTAAATCATTCTCTTAGTTTTAGAGATTTGTTGATCATGTCTTATGTTTTATTGAATGATAGTTTACTTGCCATATTGCATTGAGTATATGTTTGTTGGTGAATCGTATCTCATTTTGATGTTAACATTTCTTGTTACATCACCATTCTTCAATTTAATCATCGCCTATACGGATCCTCAAAATTGCCTAGACGGATCCCTACTAGAGGGAACTGGGATCCGTGAGATGTAAAACTATTTTTCTACTAACTTGGATCACATATGCGGAAATTGGGCATTATACTTGTTTTCTAACATTTGTTTTGTAGTTATTCAATCTACACTTGAAGCATTTGACACCCTAAAGCTAGGGGAGCTTTGTGTCAAAACAATACATTGCAAATTACTTGCAATATTAGGAATACATTTCGACATCCCTTGCAAAATTGCAATCATCAGTGGGGAGCACATTCGTCACTTAGACTAAATATTTTGCAAACTTAGTTGCAAACAAACTAGCTTAGTATTACTTTCTTGACGCCTTACATAGGGATGGACTCGTCAAGGGAGTAAAGACGAGATCCGTTCCGTTACTTGCTCTAAATATTTTTTCTTTCACATGTTTTCCTAAAAACAATGTGTTAGTTCCTTTCAAGCTCTTTTGTTTCGACAAAAGGGTGAGAAGAAAGTAAAAACTACAAATTCAAACTTTTACAATTTTAGCTTTTCCTTAAAATAATTTTATGTTTTGTCATCAACAAAAGGGGAGATTGTTAATACAAATAAGTCAGAAAACGTTTATTTATATTTTACGATTTTCTAATGTTTTGTCGATAACAAACGTAAAATCATATTAACGAAACAAATAAAATACGTAAATGGTTTGAACTAATAGTTTCTAACATATTCACATTTTCACATAAAACACTAAAACAAGTATAAGTGATTTTACGATTTAGTATTACATATGTACAACAACTAGTGTTTACATATTTGGGTAAATATACACATAACTAGTATGTAGTATATTGGGTAATGTAAATGGGTAGAAACTTAAGTATTTGACCCATTGACCAAATACATTGAATGTAGTTGGGTAAAACAAGTATACACTAAATGGGTAAAACTAGCAAATAGTATTGACCCATAACCCATGGTTTTATATATACCACTGACTAAGTTCATTGTACTCTTAATACTAGCAAATGGTATTGACCCATAACCCATGGTTTTATATATACCACTGACTATGTTCATTGTACCCTTAATACTAGCAAATGATATTGACCCATAACCCATGGTTTTATATATACCACTTGACCAAGTTCATTGTATCCTTAAGATACATTGTATCTAGAAAGAAAACCATGGATCAACCCATAACCCATGACCCATGACCCATAACCAAAAATACCCATGGGCAAAGAGGCGGACCACGGATCCCTAGCGTTGTGCTAGCCGGATCCCTTGTGGTAGGGATCCGTGGGATCCGGGGAAACAGAAGAGAATTTCCTCTATAAATAGAGAGCCATTTCTTCCTCTCTAGGTGTACTTTTACACACATACTCCCCCAAAGTATTCTAACCCTCTAATCTTAGATCCAAGTGATATATGTAATTTTGTCTTTTGTTTTTGTATGATCTTTTAGGTTCCTCTTAAAGGAAAGATCACCACTTCTTGAAGACGTGCAAGCTCAAGTCCATGAGTTGCCATGCTTCGTCATCATCAAGACAACGAAGGTTCTCTTGTTGATAGATCTACCTTTCTCCATAAATGTTGGGTTAAAGGCATTAGTGAAGGATGCCGAAAGTGTCAAGACGAAAGCATTAGTGAAAGGTGCTTATCGTTCGTGTCAAGATCATTAGTGAAGAATTCTATAGGTGTCGAGGCGAAGGCATTAGTGAAGGGTGCCAAGCGCCAGGTCAAAGGCATTAGTGAAGGATGCCAAAGAATCAAATCAAGTAGCATTTGTGAAGAAATGCTCTAGGTCGATAATCGATGAGGTGCATCGTTATACATATAAGTATTTGTTTATTTACAAGGATGGTGATATCCTTGATGGTGTTGTAACAAGGAGTAGATCTCCGAGATTAGGTGTTGTGTCGTGAAGGTGTAGTTCACCTAAGGTGTGAAAGAACTAGGTGCTTAGCCTAGTACCTAATAAAGGGTAAGCGACGTTGTGAAGGATTAGTTCTCCTAAGGTGTGAAAGAACTCGGTGGTTAACCTAGCACCGTATAAAGGGTAGGCTGACGTTGTGTTAGGTGTGGTTCGCCTTGGTGCAAAGAACTCGGTATTTAGCTTTGTCTGGGAAAAAGGTTAAGCGACGTTGTGAAGGCTTCTCCGCCATAAGGAGTTGGTGTAGTGCTTACAAACTCGAGTAGGTGACTCGGGGAGTGGAGTAGGCAAGGAAGGTGTCCTTGTGGCAGAACCACTATAAATACTTGTGTCGTGGTGATGTGCTTCACTCTTTATCTTTCATTACAAGTTTATATATCTATCTATCAACGCCCAACATAAACAACCAAATAGATTGACATAAGTCGATCTAAATATTTAAAAGGATGTTTTAAATTGGTAAAACTATTCAACCCCCCTTCTAGTTTTCCACAGGTTTATTCAGTTGAGTGAGTGGGTACGGTTTTGCCTATGTCAGGTTCCTTATGTGTTTTTGTGGAGTTTCTCTATGAATAAATGTTTTCCGGCGAGCCTCAGGGTTAAAAAGGTGGTTGTTTATTGTTTTTTACGTATGGTGAAGTTTTTAGTGTTTTGTAACGAAAAACAAGGTTTCGGCATGTTTGCCCGAAAACAAGGGTTTTACTGTGAAACCTTTGTTTATGGGTAAGGATGACTTTTTCGATGACGGAAAAGTAGGTTAGCGGGTTTTCCAACACTGAGGATGCAAAACGATTACGTTTTGCTTGGTTTACCGGTTACGGATTATTTGAAAACATAGTTTTCGCGTGTCGAAAAGTATAAAACGGTGGGCGTTTTGGTTTTCCAATGTAAATAACTTTTTTTGGTTAATCGGAAAAAATGACGTCTATTAGTATCGTACAACCCTCATGGCGCCATGTTTACGTAAGGTATGTATTGGGGTTTGGGGTTGGTCAATCGTTTGGCTTCCCACGTTCGGTAAGGACCTCAAAGTGTGAGCGGAGTCACGAGTTGACTACTTCTTCTTTTTTTTTTTTTTTTTTTTTTTTTTTTGTATTATTCATAAGAGAATTATAGTCTCCCTTTTTTCAAAAGAAAATGGCTAAGTATTATGGGATGCCCTTAGGGTTGCATATAACCTGTAAAGGTAATCCAGTGGCCCATAATGATCCCATGTGATGGTCATCGAAGGGAGGAATTTATGCATAGTTGTAGCACTACTCCACGAATGAGGCATTGACACGTGGTGTCTGTTGCAACGACCCTAGCTTGGCTGCCAAGCGTGCCCCTTGCCCGAATGTGTTCACTAGGCAAGGTTTACCCCAACGTAGCCTGACAAAGTGTTATTCAGGCTTATCACCGAATCTTAGCCTCGGTGGGCTCGTATTAGGCTAACATAGAGTGTTTGGGCCTTAGCAAGTTGGGCTGAAGCTCACATATGCTATGAGAGTGTAAATTAGATGAAAAATTTCGGTATCAATAAAAGTAAAACTATATGCCAATCACCCTTCAAATAGGAAGATAAGCATTCGTAACCTTTTTTTAGCAGTAAGCAACCAAAAAACCCGACAAAATGCATTAGAACGCATTCTATGAATGCCTTACAAATAACCAAACCAATCCCCAATCCAACCACCTCCTTTAAAAATACATGTAACTCATATTTTAGACATTCTTTTCCAGAAACCCCAATTTTTTCCAAAAATTAGAAAAAACGAAAATTATTAAAATTAACAACAAAAACACCAAACCCATAAATTAATCCATAGAAAATTTTCACTTCACACTACAATCACGGAAACCCCCAAATTTATATTTTTTATAAAAATTAAAAACAAACCTAACGAATAACATACCATCAATTTGGAGGTTAGGGTTTGCAAACTCTACAACACAATCACGATAAAATCACTTACACCCAAACTTTTTGTAACATAAATCCGGCATAATGAAAGATAATCTTCGGGCACCAAATACCCCATAAATTCCAGCAAAATCAAAATATCCACACAAAAAATGAGCACCACCCTCAAAAAATTAAAATCTTATACACCATGAAAAGTTCTAGAAGATATAAGAGAAAATGAATGCCATATTATGTTCAGGAACATGAAATATGTGGTTGAATCTTGGCTTGTTTATGGATAAAGAAAGAAGGCAAACGACGTTGTTTTTTAGCAAAACTACATCCAAACATCTAATGGCGTCGTTTGGTGGCCACTGAAGAGAGAAAAAAACTAAAACGACGTCATTTTGGAGCCTTATAAAATGGAGTCGTTTCACACGATAAATGTCTAATGTAGTATAAGAAGAACTTTCAACAATAACTTACATGTTGTTTAAATAAATCACGTCAAGAAATTGATCGGTTCAGCCTGTTCGACCATTTCTATTTTAGTTAACTTATTAATTTTGTAAACCATAGAAGATAAAGTGCAAACATGATCTCTTAACTTCTATATCTACCGAGAAACATTATATTTTCTTAAAGACCCGTCTACTTATCTTCCTACTATCACATGCAACGACGAAGTCATGACCAAATATGATCAGGTGCATAATTTTTTGGAACCATAATATAAAAACGCATTTCGATGAACCGGTTGTATTTAAGATGAATTTATGAAAAATTAATGTTTTTTTTAAAGTTAACTACATGAAAAAATTTCATAGAGATCTCAGGCATCTGCGAAAACTCCCCTAATTTCGTCGCTGATCACATGTCAATCATTTATGAGTAAGTGAGAAATTGAGTCATTATCTAAACAGGCCGATGCATAATTAACATATACAATGTAGGAAAATAAGTAAGAAGATGTCTTTCATATTTACTATGATACTAAATTCTCTATTCAAATTAATAGAAATCCTTTAAAAAGTAGATTTGAGTCCTTTAGCAATCACAAAAGGTAGAGTTGAAGTTGTTGAGGGCTAAACCTCTCCATTGAATTAGCCTACCTGCTTAACCAATTGCATCTGCCCAAAAAAAGTTATAGTGACTTTGGTAGTGTCATTTTCATATCATATAGCATATACATGCACCTACACATATAAAAACAACATATTGTATAGTTTAATACGAAGCCGTTAATTTCGTCCTATTTAAATCCGAAATAAAATGAGTGTGAACAAATATTTGAGCTAGTCATATTTGTAGGCTAAACATAGAAAATTTGAAAGATATTAAGACAAATATGTGATGCATGGAATTTGTTGACCACCTCCACATCAAAGTATCCAACTTATTGTTGTATCGATACCTAAAAAAATCTGATGATAGAAAATTAACGTGTTTCACTTTCGTGATACAGCATGCATGCAAATTAAATCACTTACGCAATCTCATGCATGGGGCTCTTATGAAATAATCATACTTGCAACAAGTACTTGTGTTAGAATTAATATTTACCTTTATATTAAGAACAGAAATAAATATATGTCAAAAGGTTACGTAGTTAAAAATCATTTCATAATGAAATTACGTACTTTGTTTTGGCACATACTTTGAAAACGTTTGAGTATATTAAGATTAATTTAAAATATAAGACATTGTATACCAGAAAGAACTAAGATCGAGGTATAGATTTACTGTGTCATTTGTTTTTTCAGAGTTTTTAACTCTTCATCTGCAAACCATGTCTGCAAAAGAATAAGTATATTTAAGCTCTTCATCTGCAATAAGAAGACCATTTGTTTTTTGTACTATTGAAGTACTTTTTTCCTTTATTTATTTTTTATTTATTTTTTTTTTTCACTAGTAAAAGTGGAAAAAAAAAGTGGAAAAAAAAGAAAATTTATGTCTGCATAGTAGAAGAGGAAAGAAGTGATTTTACCTTCTTATGTCTGAAAAAATACAAACAGTCTTCAACGATGCAGATTATATAAAAGGCAAATAAAAGCTTTTTTGAAAAAACAAACAAGGCCATATTAGTCAACTCTTTTCATTTATGTATTTTTCAAGGCCATTACTATAAATACAAACCCAAACACAACTTCAAAGTCATCCCGTACTTTAAAACAATCATCTTTTATCTTTATAAGAAGTTGAAGTATACCTAGTAACCAAAAAAAATGGCAGTTTTTAAGCTGAGTTCATTGGTAACTATGGCCGTTATGCTTGCATGCATACAGTTACATGGCTCCATGGCTCAGAGAACCCATATCGTTGGTGGTAGTAACAGCATGGGCTGATCGTTTATTCGACAAGGGGATCAACCAGTCTACAATAAGATCCAAAGATGAAGTAACATTTGCCATACCCGCTTTCATCTTCACATAAGACCAAACCTGAGACGAAAAAGAGCATTCAAAAAATAAATGATTATGGGAGTCACGGGCTAGCTCACAAAGCGGACATCGAGGCAGGTTTAAGTCGGTCGAGGGACCGACATCCCATTGTCTCAATAAATCTTGTGTCTTTAGCTTCCTTTGCAAAACTATACTTCTTTCTTCATAATATAACAATTTCCTCAAGCTATAAATTAAATTCATATACAAACACTTATTCAAGTAAAGAATTTCATCAAGTTAAAGATCAATCATATATAATATGGAAGTTTTCAGGTTGATTATTATGATGGTCACAGTGGTAGCATGTTTGCAGTTTCATGGCTTGGTGGACGGGCAAAACGTAACCACCGAGATAGTAACGCAAGGGGACAATATTGTGGTTGGCGGGGTAAAAGGGACGTGGACTCTTCAGCAAAATCCTAGATTTTATCAAGACTGGTCAAGAGATCATTCGGGGTTAATCATGCGACCAAAACTAGACACCCTTATGTTTAACTTTGAAAACGGAAAACATAAAGTGGCGGAAGTTAGCTCGTTTGAGGAGTTCGACTCATGCAACACAACCAAACCCATACAAGTCTGGACCACCAGCCCCGCCAAATACACTTCCCAAATGAATTTTCTCATAAGTTTATCTGCACCACTGGAGATCATTGCAAAAAACGTCTCAAAATGGAAATTGCGGCCATCCATGGCCATCTCGTCTAAATAAATTTGACAAGCTTTTCGAAAACATGTCATTTCGCTCAAGATTGTGAAGAAATCTGCATCTTTCTTGTATGGATATTGAACATGCATGGTTATACTAAATAAATAAAAATAACGTATATGCTCATTTTCTTTTGAGCAGAAAATGAATAAAAAAACCTTTAATTTAAATAAGCAAGCTAGTGATATAAGCTAGGGAATTATGCACAACACATGGTTAGAGGTTCTTTTTTTTCTTCTTATATAAGCGTAAAGATTTCATGCATGCAACACGATGTAAGAGTACATTGATCTGCCGTCACTCTTACATGCTTAGAGCATCCGCAATGCAAAAAGTGATTAATGACTTTTTGCTTCTTACACACCATAAATTTTACTAGAATTCATAACTTAAAAAATCATTGTTAAACTTTGATCCAATGCAAAAAGTCATTATCAAAAGCTTTTTATACATTTTACAAATCATGTTACAATCGGAAGTGTGCTTTAAAAGATGAAAAAGCTTTTGCCAAAAGACTTGTAGTTTGTCAAGTATTTGTGTAAAAAGCTTTTCATCAAGCTATTCATACAATGCAAAAAACTAGACAAATGGCTTTTTCAAATAGTGTCAAGTCTTTCTTCAAGCTTGCATTGCGGATGCTCTTAGAAGGTGTTTAATACATTATATTGATCATTTCATTTTTGTGCAACTACAATAGAAACCTAGTACCATAATGGATCCAAAGTCCACAAACGGGCTTGACTCTTGAGCCGACTAACATAATAGTGATAATACTGTCCAACTATTTATTTGGCTTATTTTGGAAGTTTAATTATTCATTACATTTCAATACACAATAAGCTAAAAACGTTGAAGCCTATATATATATATCAAATTAAAGGAATTAAGTGCTTATTTAACAAGAATTTTATCTATACTTTTAAAAATAAAGTAGCTTAAACCTTTCCAAATAAATTATTTCGAAAACAAGTGATTATAGAACCCCAAATCGAATCCATTTTTTTTTCTACTCAAATGAGGAAAGGTTGAATCGCTCGCCCGGTATTTTTATTTTGGCTTGGGTTGTTTGGCTCTTGGTTTGCTCATATTAAACATTACCTCATCTTATCCCCTCTTTAAAATTTGGATTCCGTATGCATTTAGCCTTCTAGAGAGGTTTTATAACTTGCCTACCAACTTCTGTCCTAATTATGAGCTTAGTTTGGTCTTTGGCACCATATATTTCTGGTTGACAAAGAATGATCCAAATCAGTGGCGGATCTAGGATTTTTATAGGGCGGGGGGCAAAAAAGATTTTTTTTTAAAAAAATTTGCGATAAACTTTAATAAAAAGGTCATAAAAAAAATTTTACACTAAAATCGAACCGGCATACGCCAATTATTCAATCATTGGGTTAATACATTACCTATGTCGTATGTTGGTACTACAAGTGGTACGAAATCTACTAATGTTAATGGTGCTACGTCAATTGATTCGATGACACAAATCTAATTTCGAGGTTGGAGTGTAGTAAAAGTCTAATAGGGTGGACCTCTCCATCCCTAAGAAAATCGCTGAGGTAAACTCTAAATTTTAGAATACCCTTTATGGTTATTTCAATGGTAAACGTATTGCTTTTCCGGCTGTTGATTATTACGTTCGTAATACATGGGCCAAGTATGGTATTCAAAAGGTTATGATTAATGCGAAGGGGTTCTTTTTCTTTAAGTTTTTCACTCGTAAAGGTGTTGATAATGTACTTGAAAATGGACCGTGGATGATTAGGAATGTGCCAATTATTCTTAAAACGTGGACTTTGAATACTAATCTGGTTAAAGAGGATTTGACTAATATAATCACATATTGATATTAACATTTTATGAGGAATGGTTTTTGGACTAACGAAACTTATTTGTTTTGATGTGATATGGGTACGTTTCGGTTGATTTTGCATTGTTACTTTGGGATTGATACTTGACAATGGACTACACTAATACGTAACGGACTTTATAATACGGTTTATCCTTCTTACGTTGTCATGCAATGAGCTTTTCCCTTTGACTGGTCTCTGTCATTTAGTGTCATAATGACACCTCTTCACTGAATGTTTTTCCTGGGTTTTTGTTATTGTGCTTGTTGCGAAGGCTGATTAGCTTTGGCTTGTATGTTTGGTGGTAGGTGATTTTCAACCCTAATTGTGGTATTAGTTTAGGGTGTAAGTTGGTGATGGATTTCTAAATTTGTGCCATGGGTTCACGACACTGGGATGAGTTTTCTAGGGTGTTTGAAGATGATGTCGGGTTGTTTTGGGTTAAGGTTAAGCCATTTGACGTTGGTGTTGGACCGCTTGGGGTTGTTCTAGGTCGTGTTTTAGGCTTCATCAAGCCGTTTTTCAGGCTGCTTCGAGTTGGCAGTGATAGTGCCATTGGTTTATTCACGTGAGTGAGTGGGTACGATTTTGCCTGTGTCCGCTTCCTTATGTGTTTTTATGGAGTTTCAAGAAGAATTATTGTTTTCTGGTGAGCCGCAAGATTAAGAGGGTGGTCATTTATTGTTTTTTACGTATGGTGAAGTTTTTCGTGTTTCGTAATGAAAAACAGGGTTTCGACATGTTTGCCTCGAAACAAAGGTTTCGCCATGAATCCTTTGTTTCAACAGAAGAATAACTTTTCGATGAGGGAAAAGTAGGTTAACGGTTTTCAATGCTAGAAAAGCTAAAACGGTTTACGTTTTGCTTGGTTTACCTACGACGGATTATTTGAAAACATAGTTTCCGATGTCAAAATTCTAAAACAAGTGGGTCGATTCGCCCGTTTGGCCATTTCTATTTAAGTTAACTTATGAGTTTTGTAAATCATTATGGATAAACCGCAAACATGATCTTTTAACTTCTATATCTATCGAGAAACTTTTTATCTTCTTAAACATCCGTCTACTTATCTTCCTACTATCACATGTGTGTGTGACACGTATGGTATCAAGCTTCAAGGCCTTAGTAGGAAGTAATTTTATCTCAATAGGAGTATAATGTTATTTTTTGTGTAGTGGTTTATCTATACTACTTTATAATGCATTTAGGCCTTCTAAAATTAGAAGGCTTAAAAATTCAGACTTTTTTACTTGCTTATTATGAAAAGAGTTTTTCTAACCAAAAATTAAGATAAGGAGCTCCAATCATGAGATGATATGTGTCACTTCTTAACAAACTCCAAACCTAACTTCTAACAAACTCCAAACCTAACTCCTAACCACTAAAAATTAAGATAAATAGCTCCAATTATAAAATGACATGTGTCATTTCTCAACTAAAAATTCATCTTTATTTTTAAACTAAAATATCTTTTTATCTACTTATTTTTTTAATAATCTAATTTCACCATATTTTCTAAAATTTTATGCTCTTTAATTCAACATCCATTTTGATATATTTTTATGAGTTTTAGTTTTATATTTTTAATGGATTTATTTTATTTTAATTCAAATTTTACAACTTTAACCTTTATTTCATTTATTTCAATCAATATAATCTTGATTCGTCAAAATCATATACTTTTGAGGCGGTGTTTGACGCGTAAGAGATTGCGAGGGTATTTCTATATGCGGAATAATGATGTCGCGGAAAGCTACGGAAAGTTACGGGTAACCCAAACAAACACTTACAACTAACACATATACATTCGAAGTGTTGTGAAACGAATTCACTAAACGGGTAAGCAAACACATATAACTATACTTATCGTCATTGCATGCTTGGTACCTGCTAGTTTTCTTATATAGAGAATATGAATTATCTTGTTATGTAAGCTTTTCGCCTATGTAATTAATGAGATATGAGATTCACCCATCTCCTTTGTACTTAAATGTTTTTGAAGTAATATATTTCTTGAGTTTTGACCTTTACCCAAAAATACTATCACATGTGAATCATTTATCAGGAAGTGAGAAATTGTGTCATCATCTAAATCAATGTACAATTGACACATAAAAATATAGGAAGATAAGTAAGAAGACGTTTTTCATTTTTATTAGGAAACTAGATTTTCTATTCAAATTAATAGACATCCTTTAAAAAGTAGATTTGAGTCTTTTAGCAATCACAAATGGTAGAGTTGAAGTTGATGAGGGCTAAACCTCTCCATTGAATTAGCCTACCTGCTTAACCAATTTCATCTGCCCAAAAAACTTTATAGTGACTTTGGTAGTGTCATTTTCATATCATATAGCATATACATGCACGTACACATAAAAACAACCTATTGTATAGTTTAATACGAAGCCGTTAATTTCGTCCTATTTAAATAGAAAATAAAACGAGTGTGAACAAATATTTGAGCTAGTCATATTTGTAGGCTAAACATAGAAAACTTCACTACAACAATCGGATTAACGGGCGAGGAGACTTTCGCCAGGGACACAAAGTCTTCGGCGAAAGTCACTAAACGACAAAATTGAATCTGACGTGGCACATGAATTCGCTGACTTGTTGTGGAAAATTCAACGCATACTTTCCGCGGGGACATGTCCCAAGCAAAAGTTAACTGGATTTTGACACGATAGTCAAAATGCAACGCAATCTTTCTCCGGGGACGAGTCCCCGCAGAAAGTGTATTTTACGTTCACCAAACTTTGACCAAAAGTCCAAATCATGCTAATTGTACGCGGGAAAATTCCCGCCAAACCTTTCCCGGGGACATGTCCGGCAAAAATATATTTTAAAAAATACACTATATTGCAACTATTAATACATAACTAAAACCCGATGCTTGGAATAACATAAATAACCCAATCGTCAATTCTCACGAAACACACGTAATAATACAATGGCCGATTATACGCGGAAAAAGAGTGGTCCTTTGGTTTTATCGTCGATATATCTCTTTACTCGAGTTCTTGATACGTTTGGGTCAGAAATTTACGATGAATATGGTTCTTATAAGAACATAGACCCGTTGATGAATATGGTTCTTATAGTTGGTCGTTTAACATGATACGAATACCATATCACCTATAGTTGGTCGTTTAACATGATACGTATACCATAGCACCTATACTTGGTCGTTTAACATGATACGTATACCATAGCACCTATACTCGGTCGTTTAACATGATACGTATACCATAGCACCTATAGTTGGTCGTTTAACATGATACGTATACCATAGCACTTATACTCGGTCGTTTAACATGATACGTATACCATAGCACTTATAGTTGGTCGTTTAACATGATACGTATACCATAGCACCTATACTCGGTTGTTTAACATGATACGTATACCATAGCACCTATACTCGGTCGTTTAACATAATACGTATACCATAACACCTATACTCGGTCGTTTAACATGATACGTATACCATAAGACCTATAGTTGGTCGTTTAACATGATACGTATACCATAGCACCTATACTCGGTCGTTTAACATGATACGTATACCATAGCACCTATAGTTGGTCGTTTAACATGATACGTATACCATAGCACCTATACTCGGTCGTTTAACATGATACGTATACCATAACACCTATAGTTGGTCGTTTAACATGATACGTATACCATAGCACCTATAGTTGGTCGTTTAACATGATACGTATACCATAGCACCTATACTCGGTCGTTTAACATGATACGTATACCATAGCACCTATAGTTGGTCGTTTAACATGATACGCATACCATACCACCTATAGTTGGTCGTTTAACATGATATGTATACCATAGCACCTATACTCGGTCGTTTAACATGATACATATACCATAGCACCTATACTCGGTCGTTTAACATGATACGTATACCATAAAACCTATAGTTAGTCATTTAACATGATACGTATACCATATCACCTATACTCGGTCGTTTAACATGATAAG
The DNA here is from genome assembly GCA_022545495.1 of Chrysanthemum lavandulifolium. Lineage (NCBI taxonomy): Eukaryota > Viridiplantae > Streptophyta > Magnoliopsida > Asterales > Asteraceae > Chrysanthemum > Chrysanthemum lavandulifolium. The sequence continues at coordinate 6,475,208 of CM040238.1, forward strand.
TATACCATAGCACCTATAGTTGGTCGTTTAACACAATACGTATACCATAACACCTATAGTTGGTCGTTTAACATGATACGCATACCATAACACCTATAGTTGGTCGTTTAACATAATACGTATACCATAGCACCTATACTCGGTCGTTTAACATGATACGTATACCATAGCACTTATAGTTGGTCGTTTAACATGATACGTATACCATAGCACCTATTAATGGTCGTTTAACATGATAAGTATACCATAGCACCTATACTCGGTCGTTTAACATGATACGTATACCATAGCACCTATAGTTGGTCGTTTAACCTGATACGTATACCATAACACCTATAGTTGGTCGTTTAACATGATACGTATACCATAAAACCTATACTCGGTCGTTTAACATGATACGTGTACCATAGCACCTATACTCGGTCGTTTAACATGATACGTATACCATAGCACCTATAGTTGGTCGTTTAACATGATACGTATACCATAGCACCTATACTCGGTCGTTTAACATGATACGTATACCATAGCACGTATAGTTGGTCGTTTAACATGATACGTATACCATAACACCTATAGTTGGTCGTTTAACATGATACGTATAACATAGCACCTATAGTTGGTCGTTTAACATGATACGTATACCATAGCACCTATACTCGGCCGTTGAAACAGATAGTTAAACAAAAAAAATGGTTACAAGTTACAGTGTACCAAACGTTTTGTGGTTTACTGAGTACAACATTTGATCGTATAACAGAGGGCATTCATGGCGTCCAAGGTAACAACAATGGTAGTTCACCAAGAAGCTAAAAAGAATGAACAATGGTAGTTCACAATTGATGTGTTATTAATTTTAGTTATTGACAATGATAATAAAGATTTTTTCAATAAATATATTGATTAAAACACCCTTTGCGGGACATGTCCCCGGAAAACTTTTACGATTTTTTATTTTCCTCCCACCTTTTACTTTATCCCGCCATAACCTTCCCGGGACGTGTCCCCGTAATGATCTTGCTAGAAGAAAACAACGTTTTCCCGGGAAATGTCCTCGTGAACACTAATCGTGAAAATCACCTTAATTATTAACCCGATATGCTTTTCACAAGTGAGATAAAAATATACCCACCAAACACGCAGCTGCTCACCTGCACTTCATCTTCATCACCAAACATGTACCATAGCTGCTCCACTTGATTTCTATCTTGCACATTCAAGTTAAGTTCTTTACCTTCTTGATCTTCTTGATTTCTATCTTGTATTCATAGTTTTTGGTTGTGATTTTGATTCATAAGACTAAGGTTAGACATAATGTTTTCTTTCTTTGGTCTCCTCTTGTTTTAATCTTTAGCTTTGACAGTACATTTGGGAGAATACTTGTATGTAATCGTGACTTTTTTTTTTTTTCGGTGGTATTATACCAGGATGATTCACAAAGTGGCCTGTAAAATGATGTTTCGTTTTTGTTTCATACCATATGAGAATATTAGTATGACAAGGTTAATATAATTAAAAATAAATAAATGTATAATAATTATTATCACAAGTGTAAATTGATGTTTCGTTTTTGTTTCATACCAAAAGGATATATAACCATTTACATTTAATATATCCTTTTGGTTTATTGGTTTACATGTAGCTACACAAATACGTGTACATAGAGTAATAAACGATAACAGTAATTGGTTTATTTGTTCACAGTATTGTACGTGGTCGTGATACTTGTGTTATTTGATGTTAATAATCCAAGTTATGGTTGTTTATTGTTAGAAGATGTATAGCATTAACTATATTACTTTGTAATAACTTTTCGAGAAATTAGAAATAGATAACCCTCGTTGAAGATTAACCCTCGTTGTATAACTATATATATCCTAAAATGATTAAAAAAAAGTGAAGCATCAATGAAACATAAAACGTTCAAGAATATAGTTTTAATATGTGCTTTGCTTTTATACTTGTAGGAATATAGTGTCTCTTGTCGGATGGAGTGCAAACCGCGACCACAACCGAGACAAAAGGTAAGATATGTCGTTGCGTATTTTAAATAGTTTAGGGTTTTAGGTAATGAGAACTATCCAAGCATCGGGTATCAAAAAGACCATTTAAACCATTAGGGTTGAATTGGTCATTTTAACAATTAGGGTAAGAGAGTAGGATGGTGGATTTTGGGACCTAAACCAAGATCTTGGCAAGGTGTTGGGGTCCACCCCCTTTCATGTGCAATAGCACTTTAATTATGTTAATGAGATCATGTTGTTTCTTACGCTTGTGATACAAAGATTTGATCATGTTTGCTTAAGACTTTTGAACAATGTGTCTAGGGTTGAGGTTGGTGAAAACATGAGAATGGTGTTAGTGTGTCTAGTTAAAGTGTTATTACATCATTTCCGACAACATTTCATTCATTTCTTACAATGATCTTCCAAAACTCACCAAATTCTCTTATATTATCAAACAACAAAATGAAGTTAGCGGCGGTGACATGTGGCTTCTCCGATGGTTTCTGACGAGGAGGTACACGGTTTCTTGGTCCACAAGATACAAGAAAGTGTACACCCATTTCTTATTACGGTTTGTTATGGTACTTGATGATGAGGTTGAATCTTGAAGGGTAGAAAGGTGGTGCAAAGGGTTTAGCTTGGTTTGAGAGTGTTTTATTGTGTGTTTTAGTGTGTGTTTTTGGTGAGAAACTCCATGAGTTTGTGTGAGAGAGAGGTCGAGATGATAAGAAGATGTATGAAATGGTGTGTAATGATAGAGATATAATGGTGGCGAGAGATATGAAAGGGTTTGTGAGGGTGCCTCATTAACTCCACTTCACTCGCCATCACTATCATTACAAACCCTTTCATCTATCTTCTTATAATCTCCGACCCCTCTCTCTCTCACACACACATGGAGTTTCTCACCAAAAAACACGCACTAAAAACACACACACAGTTATGAACTCTCAAACCAAGCTAAACCATTTTGCACCACCTTTTTACCCTTCAAGATTCAACTCTCATCATCAGGTAACCATAACAAACCGTAACAAGAAATGGGTGACACTTTCTGTATCATCGGACCAAGAAACCGTGTACCTCCTCGCCAGAAACCATCGAGAAGCCACATGTCACCGCTAACTTCATTTTTGTTGTTTGATAATATAGAGAGAATTTGGTGAGTTTTTGGAAGATTATTGTAAGAAACATAATGAAATGTTGTCGGAAATGGTGTAATAGCACTTTAACTAGACACACTAACACCATTATCATGTTTTCACCAACCTTAATACCCTAGACACACTGTTGAAAAGTCGTAAGCAAACATGATCAAATCTTTGTATCACAAGCAAAATAAACAACATGATCTCATTAATCTAGTTAAAGTGCTATTACATGAAAGGGGTGGACCCCAACACCGCCAAGATCTTGGTTTAGGTCCCAAAATCCATCATCCTACCCTCCTATCCTAATTGTTAAAATGACCAATTCAACCATAATGGTTTAAAGGGTCTTTGATACCGATGCTTGGATAGTTCTCATTACCTAAAACCCTAAACTATTTAAATTACGCAGTTAAGCTTTGGACAAACCCAAGAAGCGAAGATATCGAAGTCAATCGACAAAACCGCTGGCGAACACGAGTTCGAGCCTTATGTGTTAGGATATGTTTGTAGAGAATAACATGGTTAGGATTCTCGCTAAATGGATTATACGTATAGTTTTGGACCATTTGCGTATAGGTAGCTTATGTATAGTTTTGGACCATTGGCGATTTTGGAAACAAATTTTATGTTATCGATTGTGTTGTAGCGAATTTGGACCATTTGGTTATATATGATATTACGTTTAGCGATTTTGTGTTGTTGTAGCATAAAATAGGTTGAAAACAGGTTGTTAAATTGTAGATTTTTTCCCGAAAAAAATCTGAAAATTACCCATTTTGCAGCAATTTTCTGCAAAATGGGTCAAAGTCTTTCACCGGGGACATGTCCCCGACGAAAATTTCATAGGTAATATTAATTTTCATTTTCCCGAGGACATGTCCCCGGAGAAGGAGTTAAAGAAAAACTTTAGTTACCCTTTTCCCCGGGGACAGCCCACGGCAAAACAGAGTGCCACGTCGGACATGTTTGACCGGTGACAATTTGCTGCGGGACCCACATGTCCCCGGTAAAGGTTGTACATACTATCCCCGAGAAGGTATTGCCGGGGGACTTTCGGCGGGGACATGTTCTCGGGGAAGATTATTACAGGGGACATGTCCCCGGCGAAAGCTCTGAAATTTCGTCTGCGAAAGCGGCGATTGTTGTAGTGTTTGAAAGATATCAATCAAGACAAATCTGCCATTAAAAAAAAAGTTATACCGCGTATTAACAAGAAAAATAAGGACCGAGTTGATGTACATGTGATGCATGGATTTTGTTGACCACCTCCACATCAAAGTATCCAACTTATTGTTGTATCGATACCTAAAAAAATCTGATGATAGAAAATTAACGTGTTTCGCTTTCGAGATACAGCATGCATGCAAATTAAATCACTTACGCAATCTCATGCATGGGGGCTCTTATGAAATAATCATACTTGCAACAAGTACTTGTGTTAGAATTAACATTTACCTTTATATTAAGAACAGAAATAAATATATGTCAAAAGGTTACGTAGTTAAAAATCATTTCGTAATGAAATTACGTACTTTGTTTTGGCACATACTTTGAAAACGTTTGAGTATATTAAGATTAATTTAAAATATAAGACATTGTATACCAGAAAGAACTAAGAGGTATAGATTTACTTAGTCAACTCTTTTCATTTATGTATTTTATCTACAGCTAGCAAACACGTTAACACCCGTGAAAACTCAAAAGTACGACTTTTTCTTTGCCAATGCAACTCGATATTCCACGTTTCCATGCACCCATTACTATAAATACAAACCCAAACACAACTTCAAAGTCATCCCGTTCTTTAAAACAATCATCTTTTATCTTTATAAGAACTTGAAGTATAGCTAGTACCCAAAAAAAATGGCAGTTTTTAAGCTGAGTTCATTGGTAACTATGGCCGTTATGCTTGCATGCATACAGTTAAGTGGCTCCATGGCTCAGAGAACCCATATCGTTGGTGGTAGTTTAGGCTGGACAGTTCCACCAAACGGACAATCAGCTTACGATACATGGGCATCAGGTGAGACCTTCACCGTTGGTGATACACTCCTTTTTAACTTCACCGCTGGAGCACACACAGTTGCCGAGGTTGCACAGAACGCGTACGGCCCATGCAACGTGGCGACCCTTATGTCATTGTCTACCATAGATCCCACAAGACTTACCTTAAACACGCCCGGGACACATTACTATATTTGTACCGTAGGAAGTCATTGTCAAGCTGGTCAGAAATTGAGTATCAATGTTTTGGGTGGCGCTAGTTCACCCGTGTCGCCACCTACTACTGCCACTTCACCATCACCTATGTCGTCCCTGGACCTTCTCAATCGGAAGCTGGCCCACCATCGCCTCCCACTGGTCTCTCTCCCACTGGTAGCACCACCGTAGCACCACAACCACCATCACCTAATGGTGTAGCGAGGTCTTATGCCGCCTTAGGACCGGTCACTTTGTTGGCTTTTGTCTTAGCTATCTTTCACTAGGTTGATTATTAGTGATATTATTTATAGTATACTTATGTATTTATGATCACATATTGATATTATTTATAGACCTTTTTAATGTATGTTTTCAAAAAACCCGAAAAATTAACATGTATCGATTCACAACTAGCATATTCTACACCAGTTGATCACAATGATGATACATAAAAATTCATAAAGGCTATAAAATTTGTTAATAATGAAGTTCGGTGTGGGTCATTTGGTCGTATACTCGTATTACGCCTACTACATATATATTGCAGTAAGAACACTGCATTAACTTCTTAATATGCAATATTAACTAAACATTGATTGTATGCATTTGAGTGATATATATCAAAAACTTGTCAAATTGATTAGTAAGATGAACTGGTCACCTAAGATGATTATGGCGTGCCAACAATTCTTCTCAAGAGTAAAAGATCCATGGATATGATTTAGCATACTATATATTTCGGTGTAACATGGACAAATCATGATTTGATGAGGTTAATATACATATTGAAACAATCTCCATTATTCAACGACTCATTCAAAAGTAAACGAATAGATCAAAGAAAGTTTTAATCAAGTTGAATACTTGAATCCGATGGTGGTTATGGCCTGCACATGATGCCAACAAGGGCCGGTAGGCTAAAGCGAAATTCTAAACCCTCAAATCTTTGAAAATCACATTTGTACGTGTGTTTATATGCTGCAATGAGTATGTAGAACAGATTGGTATCTAAGAGTTGCCAAAACATTCTTCAACTTTCTTACAAAACATTGGTTTATCACTTGATATTCATGTCCCGTGAATATGACAATTATCAGAATCATGCATAATGTAATTGTAGTTTGATTTTTCTAACTATAAATTAAAGTAATGCAAAGCCTGATTCCAATAGAAAATTTTCAGTAAGTTAAAGATAGGTTATAATATGGAAGCTTTCAAGCTAATTATTTTGATGGTGGTCATGGTGACATGTATGCATATTCACGGAACCGTGGATGGGAATCAGCTAGAAGTGCAAAACATAACAATGGTGGTAGGGCAATCCTTTAAGACCATTGTTGTTGGAGGGACGGGCGGATCATGGACTATTCAGTCAGACCCTAGCTTTTACAATACATGGAAAAAAGATCAAGAGAAGTCGATTAAACCAAAGGTCGATTACCTTGTGTTTAATTTTCTAAATGAAAAACACACTGTGGCAGAAGTCTCGACTGCAGATTACGAGTCATGCACGATCACCAAACCAATAAAAGTCTACAAAATCAGCCCAGCCAATATCATTTTGCCAGATGCAAAGCCTCACAATTTCATCTGTACCATTGGAGATCATTGCAAAAAAGGTCTCAAAATGAGCATCACGGCCCTTGGTCACTAGTTATTTAGACAAACATTTCAAATACATGTAGTTTCATGTTTGTGAAACACAATACTATATTTCTCGTATGAATCAGCCATATCAAAATATAAGAGAAATTGGTCGTTAGTTAGTTATAGAAGCCCCAAATCAGACTATAAAGGTTGATCTATTGGTTTGGGGGTGACGATAATAAAACGAGTGAATCATTGGCAATATTATATATATTTTGTGTTTACAAAATGAACTAATTTCATCTTCATGTTGATTAGTGAAAATAAGCTAGAGTCTGTTATTACTTTATGTACGTATATATCAGCAACATCAGGCAACATCCTCCTTTAAAGTACAAGTGATGATACTCCTACATGAGTTAGTAAAACAGTTATGTGAATGTGCGTTGAAATGATGGTACCTCGGCATCACCTAGTTGTAGTATTTCTTAGGCGTTATACTTACAACGCCATATATAAAGTCTGTCAAGTTCCAAAACTAGATTGCATACTAAATCTAATTTTATTATATTATCGCTGCACTATGATACAATACATAAACTTAAAGTATGTCCTTTCAAGAACTCCAATTGCTCAGCCAAAACACAAGTTTGCTTTAAAAAATTCTACGTAAAGAGAATGCCGAACCAACAACTTTTTAGTAAAGCAAACAAAATTTTTCGCCAGTTCAATATAAAGTGAGTTGAATGTTAAGGGTATGTACCTAATATATTAAGTATCAATCACAAAAAAATGGATTGTAATTCGAAAATGATTTTTTAGACAAATCAAAATAAAATGATCGATGCTTAAATTCATATACAAACACTTATTCAAGTAAAGAATTTCATCAAGTTAAAGATCAATCATATATAACATGGAAGGTTTCAAGTTGTTTATTATGATGGTCACAGTGGTAGCATGTTTGCGGTTTCACGGCTTGGTGGACGGGCATAATGTAACCACCGAGATAGTAACACAAGGGGCCAATATTGTGGTTGGCGGGTAAAAGGGACGTGGACACTTCAGCAAAATCCTATATTTTATCAAGACTGGTCAAGAGATCATTCGGGTTTTATGCGACCAAACTAGACACCCCATGTTTTTAACTTTGAAAACGGAAAACATACAGTGGCGGAAGTCTCGTATGAGGATTTCCAATCATGCACCACAACCAAACCCATAAGAGTCTGGACCACCAGCCCCGCCAGAGACACTTTCCCAAATGAATATTCTCATAGTTTTATCTGCACCATTGGAGATCATTATTCTCATAGTTTTATTTCACCATTGGAGATCATTGCAAAAAATGTCTCAAAATGGAGATTGTGGCCGTCCATGGCCATCTCGTCTAAATAAATTAGACAAGCTTTTCGTAAACATGTCATTTCGATCAAGATTGTGAAAAAATCTGCATGTTTCTTGTATGCATGGATTGAACATGGTTATACTTAGTAAAATAACGTATAACTAAACAAGCTAGTGAGATAAGCTAGGGAATTATGCAAAACACATGGTTAGAGGTTCTTTTTTTTCTTCTTATATAAGAGTAAAGATTTTATGCAACACGATATAAGAGTACATCTGCCGTCACTCGTACATGCTTAGAAGGTGTTTAATACGTTATATTGATCATTTTTTGAACACTTGACTTCTTGTGAGAAAATCAAAGACCTTACCACCAGACCATTTGTGGTGGTTTATCAGTTCTAAAAGATGTTAGTCTGAAACCTTTCGCAACATGCGGGCGCTCAAAACTCATTGTATAACATTCACAGCCGAAAAATTTAATTCTAGGGTAACTGCGCCGCAAAGCTTGTTGAAATACAAAGATGAATCTATAACGGGTAATATAAACTTGTGAGGGTGTTTGGTTATCTTATTTAGGAAGCTTATAAGCTTATTGTGCATTTGTACTTCAAAACACAATAAGGATTCCGTTAAATTTTGGTTTACTATATATGTTCATTCTTCCACTTGAGGTTCTTTTTGGGTCGAATTTTGTTTGCTTACGTGGGTTGGAAAGATTAGGATTGGTTGGCGGGATAAATTGTAACATTGATGTAATTTGGTTTTTTGTAATATTTAACATTTAGCACAATCGAAGGTACACAAAAATGACATTTGTTGTGGCATTAGGGAATTCTAGGTTACTGTTTTCATGTATAGTCTTCGTTGGTATAAACTCTTTAATTGTTGCATTTCCTCGGTCTTCTCAGTATGTTGATAATTTTTTGCCAAAGTCATTGTCGTATTGCATTTTTCAACTATTACAAACGACAGGTATATATAAAGAAAGCAAATTACGTTTAAAGATTATGTGGGATAAAAAATGGAAGAAGTCCAAATTACTCTTGTTCAAAGCAAATTCTTACATTTCCGCAGCTTGTTGCTCGTTTGTCTTGCACCTTTATGTAAATCGAAAGAATATATGATAATTATTTTTATAGAGCCTCTTTAAGAAAAAATAAAAAATGGAAGAACTCCAAGTCTCCAACCAAAACAGTAAATTTGGTCCACGCGCACTTGCAAAGCTAAATATTTTACACTTTACTGTTATAAATTCAAATAAAATTTATATTTTTTGAGTTTTAGGCAAATGTCAAAATTTTCGACAAGTTTTTAGAGTTGCATATTAGTGCTTAATCGACATATTGTCTAAACTTCTTGAATTAGTACAAAATCCTATCCACCTTAAAAAAAAAAAAAAGGCTACTAATTAAAGATTAACCCAATTTTTGATCAATTTGCCATAGTAGAAGACTAGAAGTTAATGTACAAAATAATAAAACCAACATGCAACCAAAACTGAAAGACAAATTCAACTTGATATCATTAGTTTTAGAAACATATTACTCAATACAAAAAACAGAAATTATCTCATAGCATCTCAAAACTGTAAATTTTACTTGGCAACAAAAATTTTAGTAAATAATCAAAGATTAGGACTTAGTAGAGTTCGTGAAGCCAAGTGAATGATCAAAAGAAGAAAGACAAGATCCACATTAGAAAAATCATGATCATTAGTGGGCACATTAAGATTAACATGATTAGAAGGCATGTCATGGTCATTCTTGTTTTCTTCTTCAACATGGGTTTCTTGATCCTCTTGAATGATTTCAGTTATGTCGATGATAGTAGAGGAAAACCCACGCGAAACCCCAACTGATAGCTCGCGACCAACACCCGAGGCGGCTTTTTGATGATGTGGATATGCTTCAACAACACCTCGGATAAGCCCCACTACTATATCTGGATCACCAAAACCCGCCACTCGTCACCACCAAACTCAAAAGCAAAAACAAGCGGTAAAAGAAAAACAGACTCAAAAAGATTTTAAAAAAAAAAAAAAAAAAACACTAACTTTCGGCAACTAGATTCCGGCAGCGTGTGGCGGCGCATCAGACATTTGGCGGTGGTGATCTTAGTAGGATTTTGTGCAAAATTGAAAAAAGAAGAGAATTGCGCTAAGAGCGTCAAGACAATGGGTTATGGCCAAAGGTATGGTGATTTCATGGGCCCTTCGAATGATAAGAAGATAGGGAGCTAAGTCATGACCCTTGATGATGAGTTTTTTAGGATGGGTGGTATTGACTCGCTGAGTTGGGTCGGCCGTTATCTGAAAAAGATGGTAACCGTGGATGGTCGTTGTGCTTACTGGTTCGTGACAAGCCATAGTTACATGGTCAAGTTATATGTTCCCTCGAGATTCATTGACAACCCATATCAATCTTTGAGGATGACTCACGACACTGTTTCATGATAATCTCCCTTAAATTTTTTTCTCGTCCATCTAAAGTCGAAGCCACCACTGGTAAAGGGAAAACCATGGGAATTTTCTACTAACGAAAGAATGATCTCCCTAACAGTAAAGATGGGTGGAGTGTGATTCGAAATCAAGCTACTATTGAAGAGGCTCAATTGGGTGAAACCTTCTTCTTTTCCCTTTCCTGTTGTTCCAAAAGTTATATTCGGACGGTTTGTACTCTTCAAGAGACCTGGTAATGAACTTGATTAGAACTAAATCTGCTTCTTTGACTTGGTGAGCGATCGTAGTTATGTTCTACAAGGGCTTGTGCCAAATATCTATCATCTAGTACTTGGATGATGTCGAGAATATTGTAATTCAAGCAATTTATGACTTATATAGTTATATATGATAAACTCACAAGCCCATATTATATGTTTGGATTAGCTTATGTTTATTAAGCTAATAAGCGCAAATGTTTGGTTTAGCTTAGGTTAGTAAGTGACCAAAAAGGACAAAGGTTGAAAAATATGAATGTTAGATTAGACATGATTAAAGGTAAATTGTAACTTGTAATTGATCATGTTATATAAACCCAACCCTTCTAAAAGAATCAAATTTTTTGGGCTTATTAGAAACAACTTATATAAGCTCATTATCCTATATATTAAAAAGGCAGTTTTTTACTATTCAAAGCACTGTAGCCACAGTGCTTTGAATAGTAAAACTAAGGACGGTTAAGTTTGCAAATGAGCTAAACCTTAGGGAATAGTTATCCCTAAGGTTTAACTGTATTTGCAGACTTAGTTCTTCGAGGACTAACGATGTAACAAAATTGAACTTTTAATGACCGACACATAAATATATATATAAATTTACGAAAAATATAACGGGATCACAGCACTCCTGCAGCCGCGTTGGATCACCCGCTGCTCATATATACTTAGCAAAACACCTTATTTAGACTTATCGAATACATATAAGCTAATAAGCTCATCGTATATGATAAGACAAACACCCTCTCAACCTTCATTTTGAAGAACTATTATCTACATACAAGAATTATTGTGAAACATTTTTAAAAGGATTATTGTGTCGGAGTGAATTTGATTCTAGCTCACAACTCTTAAGATGCAAAGCAACGCTATATATAGTTGTGATATCTGGAGTTAAATATTTTAGAATATTGTGTAACCCTTCGAGTTAATCTTGAATTCATTATAACATTGTAGAATGACTTCTTTCTTATGGTCATAAGATGCACATTTAACTTCCACTAGGAGGTAATAACATAATCATAATTCACGAAATTGGTCTGTGCTGAGCAATAAACTTTCTAAATAAGCTAACAAAACACCCTTTGAGTGTGAGTACGTGTTTTGGATATTTCCATAGCTTAGTTATATCATAAGTTTATGTAGAGGTTACTAATTCATCTTCGTTTCAAATAGTACGTTATTTTTTTGATTAGCTAAATTTTGCGATAGCTTATAATACAAACATTGAATCATAATGAGCATTACACTGTCAGAGGGTATCATATCGTATAAAGTATTCACTCTCGTTTCGAATCTAAATCTGACGCGCATATCTTCATTTGATGCATTTGAGGCGGAAATGCCTGAATGTGAATAAAATAATATTGTTTTTTTTTTAAAAGAAAAAGTCTGAATATTTATTAGTTCAACTAGAGGCATTAACATGCTTCTCCCATGTCCAGTCCATTTAGATGTTTTTACTTCTATTTGCCTCTGAACGAAAAATAAAAGACAAACACACCTTAACACCTAAAAGCTCTAACTGACTAAGAGCTTTGGTCTATTAAGAGGCAGTTAAGATTTTTTTTTTTTTTTTTTTTTTTTTTAAACAAACACCACCTTAGTTTGTTTATCTGTTGCATGAAAGCACAAGCTAGAAAATTTAACAGAATTAATAAGCAATCCCCCCGTTCAAAAAAAAAATAAAAAATAAAAAATAAAAAAAAGAAAAAAGAAAAGAAAAAGCATTTCCTAATTTGTTGTTTGTACAATCACATTTATTTCTTACTAGCTTTGATTTTGTGGATGTTGTTGATAAAATGAAGCAATTATCAGACTTATTTACAGCAGGGTAATTAACAGGTTTCCATTTTGGTTAATTGCGTACCCTCTTTTGGCTTACGTAAATTTTGTCTTTCCTACTTAACGCGAGCTCAAAGCGATGGAAAAAGTTAGTAACAAGATTTGAACCAATTTGGTGATTTTCATATCTACTCTAAGAATTGTATTTAGACACTCGTGAAGTACGTGTCTAGTGTCTCATTGATTTCCAGCACCAATATTGAATATAGTTTCAAAATATTCATATGGAATGGTTTTCGCTCGAAAAATACATCAGATTTAATACCTAACGTAATTTGGATCATTCTTTGTCGACCAAATATATATGGTGCCAAAGACCAAACTAAGCTCATAATCGAGAAAGAAGTTGTTTTACTGTTATACCTTTCTAAAAGGCAACTCATAAAACCTCTCTAGAAGGCTAAATGCATACAGAATCTAAATTATCAAGAGGCGATACGATGAGGTAATATGTCTAACATGAGTAAATCAAGAGCCAAACAACCCATGCCAAAACAAAAATACGAGCGATTCAACCTTTCCTCATTTGAGTAGAAAAAGACAGGATTCGATTTGGGGTTCTATAATCACTTGTTTTGGAAATAATTTATTTGGAAAGGTTTAAGCTACTTTAAAAAGCATAGATAAAATTCTTAGCTTATTGTGTATTGTAATGTCATGAACAATCAAACTTCCAAAATAAGCCAAATAAATAGTTTGACACTATTATGTTAATTAGTTGGCTTAAGCCCGCTTGTTGACTTTGAGTCCGGCCGGTTCTAGGTTTCTATTGTAGTTGCACAAAAATGAAATGATCAATATAAAGTATTAAACACCTTCTAAGCTTGTACGAGTGACGGCAGATGTACTCCTATTTCGTGTTGCATGAAATCTTTAGGCTTATATAAGAAGAAAAAAAGAACTTGTAACATGTGTTGTGCATAATATCCCAAGCTTATATCACTAGCTTGTTTATTTAAAGTTTTTGATTCATTTTCTGCTCAAAAGAAAATGAATATATATGGTATATATAGTTATACGTTATTTTACTAATTAAGTATAACCATGCATAGTCTGTTAGTGTCCTAAGGGACTGAGATGGGGGACTCACCCTCATCCTTTGTACTTCAATGTTTTTTGGCGTAAAAATATTTACCGGGGAAACCCTTTACCAAAAAAAAAAGTATAACCATGCATGTTCAATCCATACAAGAAAGATGCAGATTTCTTCACGATCTTGATTGAAATGACATGTTTTCGAAATGCTTGTTTATTTAGCGGAGAGAGCCATTGGTGGCCGCGATCTCCATCTTGAGACCTTTTTGCAATGATCTCCAATGGTGCGATAAACTTATGAGAAAATTCATTTGGGAAAAGGTATCCGACGGGGCGGTGGTCCGGACCTTTACGGGTTTTGTTGTGTTGCATGAGTCGAACTCCTCCAACGAGCTAACTTCCGCCATCTGTATGTTTTCCGCTTTCAAAGTTAAACACAAGTGGTGTCGTGTCTTGCTTTCATTGCCCTCGAACGATTTAGCGACCACTCTTGATAAAATCTAGGTTTTCTCGAAGAGTCGGCGATCACGCCCCTTTAACCCGCCAACCACAAAATCTTCGCCGTGCACCACGTGAAATTGCATACATGCTACCACCGTTTTTTTTAACGTAAATTATATTAAAATAACGGAACCACTAGCAAGGAACTAGAGATCACCGAAAACAACAAGACTAAAAGAGAAATACAACGAAACGCAAAGGTACAACGCTACAAAGAAAACGATAGCTAGCAACATCGATAGCTAATACTCGTAATGAAACGACTCAGAACTTTAACTGCGAGGATAGCAAGAGAGGTTAGAAAAAAACTCGCGCCAATTACGGTTACCCAAGACACGAGAAAAAACCTCCATCCACGAAGGCCGCGCCACCGGTTTTCACTTCGCGATGTTTTTATTGCTAGACCCATACAAGTTCTGAGATGTCGATACTCCACATCAGACAACATTAAGTACCGAACGGCTTCACTATCCACCTTTCCCAAACAATATCCGATTTCCTGTCTCTACTCTGAATCCATAAGAAAGCAGTCGACATAATGGTACTGAAAATTTCATCGCTATCTAACATAATGTTATTGTGAACACAATTATTTCGGACCTTCCAAATATACCACCACCAAATAAATAGAATACCTTCAATAGCCTTACTCGATTTGAAAGGTAGTCGCATTCCATCTAGCCAAGAAAGAACGGTTTTTGGTTCACCATTTGGTATATCCAAACCAAGCCAATTGCTTATCTTTGCACACGCGATGGCGTTGTACCGACAATCTTGAAAGATATGCGTAGAGATGTCAATTGGCCTTACATTGAAGACAACGGATAGTGTTAACATCTATACCTCGAGACCATAAATTAGCAAAAGTCGGAATGCTATCACGCAACAATCTCCACACAAACACGTTAACTTTTTCGGACAAGAACATTCCATCGGGACTTATAATGTCTGCTTTGGTCCGATTTATGATCAATAAGTCTTGGTGAGCAACAATAAAACCGAATTATGGTTGAGACGCCATCTCCATTTATCATTACTATCTTGTAGACTTTTAGGAAGAATATTGCACATGTTATTTAATTGTTGAAGTTCACCCACATGCGTATTTGCTGCGCCACACCCAATGATAATTATGGTATACAATTCGATCTTTAATCATGCAATTCTTTTCCATTTCAAGAGCAAACAGCCGTGGGAATAACAAAGCAAGTGGTTTGTCTCTAATCCAATCATCTAGCCAAAAATGAGTTGTAAATCCGTTTCCCACATCTCTTTTAATCAACTCACCATTAATAGATGGAATAGCATGGACATGTCTAATAGCAGAAGCAATCTTATTCCACATCCCGTTGATAGTAGCTGAGCACTTAATGAAACAATCCACGCCATGAATAGCCTTAATTACCCGAGTCCAAAGAGAGTCCGGAGAAGATAAAGCCCTCCATCTCCATTTATATAACAACGCAAGATTCATCGCCTCAAGACTCCCAATTCCCACTCCCCCATCCTCTTTAGCAGCCAAAACATCAGCCCACTTGACCCAAGCAATTTTGCGTTTGTTTCCCGGACCACCCGCACTTCCCCAAAAGAAGGCGGACCTAAAAGCTTCTAATTTCTTATTCACCTGTTTAGGAAGACGAAAAAGAGAAAGAAAATACACCCCTAAAGAACCGAGAACAGAGGAAACCAACGTCGATCTACCTCCAATGCATAACAAATTTGCTTTCCAAGTCGACAATTTTTTCTGAAATTTTGCCACAATCGGATCCCAAGTAAACACACTCCCCACTCTGGTACCAATGGGGATACCAACATATTTAAATGGAAGAGTTTCTGGTTTGCACCCATGTCTTCTAGCAGTTCGCTCCACCTCATCTTTTTTAATACCAACGCCCAAAATTGAAGACTTATACAGATTAATTTTTAGACCCGAAATACAATGAAAGAACTTCAACGCTTTTGTGACATTTATCAAATTCCTCTCGGACCATTCACCAACAAGAATGACATCATCTGCGTAAAACAGATGCGAAATGGTGACCTGGTTAATATTAGCACATTTAAATAACCAAGAAGTAACCATGTTGTCAATGGCCATATGCAACCCCTCCATAGCGATGATAAAAAGAAAAGGTGCCATCGGATATCCTTGACGTAAACCACGTTGAATAGGAAATTCCTCGCTCGGGCTTCCATTAATTAAAACAGAAGAGTAAGCAGAGGAAAGACACGCCTTGATCCACGACACCCATTTATTGCCAAAACCCATAGCCGTAAGGATGCTAAATAAATACTCCCAATCCAAAGAATCATAAGCCTTAGCAAAATCGATCTTAAACAACATCAAACCTTTCTTCTTCGCTTTATACCATCCAATCACTTCGTTAAGTAACAAAGGGCCGTCCAGAATTTGTCTACCTTTTATAAATGCCGATTGCTCAATGCTTACCACAGAATCTACCACCTTTGCAAGACGATTTGCAATAACTTTCACGATAATCTTGTACTGCACTCCAATTAGACTGATAGGGCGATAGTCATTAATTGCTATGGGATTGCTGACTTTAGGTAACAACGTAATAAAAGAAGAATTGCAACCCCTAGGAATGCTAGCATTTTGAAAAAAATCGTCCAACATCTGAAACACATCCTCCTTTAACACCTCCCAATACTTTTTCACAAATGCAAAAGAAAACCCATCTGGTCCCGGCGCTTTCTCGTTGCCACAACTCCAAACCGCCGATTTGATCTCTTCAATTGTAAAAGGGGCCTCAAGATTAATTGCTTGCATCAGACTAAGGGTCTTGAACCGAGACGCATCTACAGTGAAAGGAATGCCGGTAAAAATTTGAAACTTAGCAGCAAAGAATTCCCGAAAACAGTTTTTTATGCTAGCCGCATCAGATATCCAATTCCCATTATGTTTTATACCATTTAAACATGCACTCCTTCTGCGCGCATTGATGATTGCATGAAAGTATTTTGAATTCTCATCTCCATCTATGCTCCATTTAACCTTCGCTTTTTGTTTTAAGTCTTCACTTTTGTCGTTCTCAACTTTATGTAGCTCGAACATGAGCTCGCGCCTTTTACTACACAACTGATCATTTCCGCCCCCATTCTCAAATTGCTTATCTATAGAAGCAATTTCCTTGGTAATCTGCAACTTACTTCTTTGTGAATCTCTCGCTTTTTTCCACAGCTTGATCGCCTCCTTTATCTTTTTTAGCTTCACTTTAATTCTGACAAAAGGGTTTCTAATTTGACACACATCATCAGCCTCCCAATTACGTGTAACAATCTCATCAAAGCCTTCAACTCCCATCCAAGAATTATAAAGTTTGAAAGGACTCGGTCCAACATCGATAAACTTATTAACCACGAGAAGAGGACGGTGATCTGAGATAATGTCATCAAGCGCCTCCAAAACCAAGTTAGGAAATACCTGCAACAAATTAGAAGAGACAAAAAGCCTATCGATGCGACTACCCTTTGCACCATTCAAAGAACATCTGGTGTACTTGTGACGTCCCAAGTTAAGTTCAACAAAGTTGCCTTGATCAATAAATCTGTTAAAATTCAAAGCATTAGTTTTAGAAAAGATGGTACCCAATCTCTCATCTTCCTTACGAACCGAATTAAAGTCTCCATGAATAATATACTTTCCCGGGTTGGAGCTAATAAACGACAAAATATCCAGCCAAAGTTGACGTTTCTCCGGTTCTCCTTGAGGCGCATACACATTCATCATAAAAACATCGACGTTATCCGCTAACCATCTCCCCTTAACCACCAAAAAATTGTCGAAACTCATAACACTTTCTTTAGAAAAAACCAAAGGGTCCCAAATGGATAGCAACCCCCCTGAATGACCTCTAGCTAACGATTCCGCGTAATCGAACCCAAAATTACCCCAAATACTCTTCACCCGAAACGCATTTGAAGATGCCAAGAACGATTCTTGAATTGAAACAAATTGAACACGATATTTATGGAGTATGCCTCGAAGCGTTTGCCTCTTTTTTTCACTCCCCGACCCACACATATTAATAGACAAAATAATCATTTAAGACCATGGGCATCACTAATCCTGTTAACCATGTTACCAACCTCAATGCTATCCCCCAAGACATTAAAACCCATATTTAAACCCAATTCCACGATATCAATACCTTTGTCAAAAGAAGTGGATGACCCTTGAGAATCAAAAGAATGTTCCCCAAAATTCCCATGCTGATCAGTTAAGTTCTTCCAGCCCGTTACCTTGCTTTGAACTTCATTTGAATGTTCTTCGTCCTTGCTATGCCAAGCTGGATATACTCCCTTGACGAACCCCGGAGCCCCCGATGAAGAAGAACCATGAGAAGCTCGCTGTTCCACAGGAGGACAAGACTTGGCTCGTTTTCGTGACGCCGCATCCTGAGCAATAATACGGTTTAAAGAAAAAATATCCTCAGACACAACTGGTTCAGGGGAGTCATGTTTAAATTCTTTCTTATCAGAAGTAACACCTCCATGATCTCCCTCTTCATTAGACTCCAACGAGTTTTCTTTGCATAACTTTGAATCAAATTCTTCACTGTTCTTTTGTGATGACTCACCCGACTCGTATGACTCTTGGGAACAATCAGAATCGTATCCATTTTCGGATTCAGGCGATGAAGAATAGTCGCAGTTATCCCTGTCAATCTTGGGCTCCCACGTTGCAAATTCACGCAACCAAATCTCAAACTTTGAATCTCCAAATTCGATGCACAGCTCTTCGTGAATAAACTTAGCTGATTGTGTCAAGATACAAACTTTACCCATCGAAAACGACGAGCTCCAATCTGTTAGATAGAATGTACCCTTTCCCCAAGCTCCCAGAATAGAATGAAAGTTTTCCTCACACCAAGCTCCCCTAGGCACTCCCGAGATTTCTACCCACACCATCCTTTCATCTGGGACAAAATTGGAACATGGATTTTTAATAGCAATGAACCTGCTCTTCAATTTCTCATTGGACATGAAACTATCTTTGGCATTCACATTCGCAAACGACAAGTATATCCAACGACCGCCAATATAATGAACCTCAATGTCGACAAATCCCTCATCAACAAACCACTTTCTAGACAAAGGGATATTCTGGGGTTCAGTGTGTTTAAGAAGTAAGGAGCGAGTGTCCTTATCCGATCCCGCAACGCTACCATTCAACTTAACAACCCTACCATTACACGAGGGAGAAGAAGATTTACCTGAAACCCCAGATAAGGCCTCCGCAAAGGACTTGTTGACTGAAACATTCTCATTCGCTACCACAGGTTTCTGAATCTTCGATGCCTCCTTTTCCTTCGTTTGGAATTTTCGACCATATTTTTCGACATCAGCATACATACGATAATTTCCAAACCAAACGGCCCTTAGATCGGTTAGAAGTTTATCAACATTATTCACTTTGATGAAACGAACGAACCCGAAACGTTTACCTGCATTTGATAAACGTGCTGAGATGAACACATCAGTGACCGTCCCAAGTTTCAAGCACCGATTCCATAAATCTTTGTTTGTGACCTTATGCGGGAAATTAGTGAGAAAAAACGTCATAGACATTCGGCTAAGAATGTCACTTTTAGGTTTGGGGTTTGCGTGGCCGTTCCCATAATTCCCATACACATTGTTTGAATTGTTATTGTAATCCTCTGAACATTGATTTCGTTTCCGTGTTTGCGCCGATTGCCATCCCTCGCCGTAACCTTCTCCATGATCCTCCGTCGAATCTCCCTTCGATTGCCCTTTTCGCCGCCATTCTCCTTCAGCCGCCATCGTAACGTTTTACTTTTGTACATGCTACCACTGTTACCATCGTAACAAACAGCTTGAAACCTTCCATATAATATATGATTGATTTTTCACCTGATGAAACTCTTTACTTGAATAAGTGTTTGTATATGAGTTTAATTTATAGCTTGAGGAAATTATTGTATTATTCCGTATGAAGAAAGAAGTTTAATTAGTCTTTGAATTTTAGTTCACTATTACGTTTAATTTTGCATGATTCCTAAATTGGCATACTGATCACTGAACTTGGAATTCAAAAGCTAATTAACAATCAATGTTGTTTTAACATAAGCCATAAGATGTACGAGTGCAATTCATATGTTAGGATAAAAATATTACTCTCTAAACATCATAATTTTAAGCATCAATCGTTTTATTTGGATTTGTCTTAAAAATCGTATTCGAATTACAATAAAGATAAGATAACATTTATTTGATAAAAAACTGTACTAAATATCTTTTTTTTTTTAACTCTAGGTATTTAATAAGAGAAATGCTAAAAACACAAACATTTTACGAATACATACCTACGTCTTTCTCATTTGTTCCATTATCATATACGAACCGAAAAATACCACAATACCCATCCAACTTTCAAATTTTGTTCAAATATCGACATCTGAACTTTTTATTTGTTCAAATATCGACATCTGAACTTTTTATTTGTTCAAATATCGATAGGTACTTTTTATTTGTTCAAATATCATGCACAAAAACAAAGAAAAACAAAATTTGAAAGTTGGATGGGTATTTAATATTTTGAGTTCAGATATGATAAATGAAAAACGAGAAAGACGTAGATATACGCCATTAACCCTTTATAAAACATATCGACACAATGACATGAAATGTTTATGCGTTGATGTATGTAAGAAGGTATGGCAAGTTTTACTATTTGGTTTATCAATAAAAACGTGATTGCATTACTATCAATTTAAAATATAAACACACTAACAAAAAGAATCTCTTTATACATGGCTAGTAATTATACAGCTGTTTATTAATTTGCAAAAAAAAAAAAAAAAATATTTGCGGATATTCGTTTATGGTCACACTAATGCAACTTGATTTCATCAATGTTAAAAATAAATAAAAAAAAAAAAAATTAATCAAAAATAATTATAATTATATGTTGTTATATCATAATCGTTTTCTAGCGAAAGTATGTGTATAATATCGAATGAATCAGATAGATTAACTCGTACATAACTTTTAAAATAATTGCAGCCCTAAGATTTAAAAAGTCAACAGGCCCAATATATAAGATTTCAAGATAAATCCTATAAAATATATAAAACTTTCATAATTCCTAAAAATAATAAATAAATAAATAAATAAAATTGCGCTAACGGGATTTGAACCCCTAGCATCTCAATAAATGTGTATAAGCCATACATGCATATTAGACCTCCTCGTTAACTTCACCTAATTAATGTGTATAAGGATAATAAGCCATACAACCTCAAGATGAATTGCGGTAACTCGGTAGGTTTTTATGAGAAAGAAATGTCATGGTCTCGTATGCACGATACTTCGTTTTCTCATATGCAATAAATTTCACTAATAGTGTTAATTGGTGTTTTCAGCACACAAAAACTTAGGATAGGTGCAATGAGTGTGAGGGATCACCCTTCACCTCACCTCGTCACCATTTACACCATTTTGAGTGTGTGTGCCACGCGTGAGTATGGGAGAATACGAGGAGTGAGTGTTGAGGGTGCTCGCCATTCAATACCCGTGCAAGTTTTATTATATATTTGATTTGTGAGTGTGTGTGTGTGACATTTTTGTGAGGTATGTTTGAAAGATGAAAAGAGTTGGTATTAGTGGTGATCATCGCATGTAGTCTTAATTATATGGGTGGTCAAATCTTTTTTTCTACAGGTCTATGATAATAAGAAAAAGATAAAAATATTAAGAAAAAACTTGCAGTTAGAATAAAGGGAAGGACAATATCAAGAAATCCAATATCTTATCCTTTATATATATTCTCTTGGTTCTCTTTCAACCCCACTTGGTAGCATAACACAAAAACATAAAAACAAAACAAAAACTAACAATTTTTTCTTTTTTTTTAAAAAAGTGTCAAAATGGCAACCAGTTTTCTTTCCAATCCAACCACATTTCTCCAATCCTCATCATCTTTAACATCTCAAAAACAAGTTAAGGGAACAAGTGTTTGCAAAGTAGTATGCAAGCTACCAAATTGTCAACCACTTATCTCCAAGAGAAGCCTATCCATAAGCCTTACTTCACTTTTTTTAGTGTCCTTAAGTGGAAATGCCAATGCAGCCATTTTGGAACCTGATGATGATTTGGAGCTTATGGAAAAAGTGAAGCAAGATAGAAAGAAGAGGATTGAGAAGCAAACTGTTCTTAATTCATCTAACAAAGACAAAGGTTAGTTAGTTGTGTCATTTATCATTGTAGGTTTTATTGATTGTTCATGCACATCCTATTATAATTATTATTCATTTGGACATGTTACTTATCAGGAAGTATGGAACTTGTCCCGTAAATTTAGGTGGCCCTGTGCGAAAACTATATAGTAGGCCTTATAAACCATACATATAGTTGAACCTTATTCTAGCTATATCTTCCATTGTAGTATGTGTGACCGTTATAGTCAGGGCGTCAGTGCCATTGCTAGGGGCCACCGCTTGACGAGGGCCACAAAATTTCATGCACTTCTATCATATATACACGATATGAGGCTCGGGTCTAATGTTCATGCACCATTGATACATATGTATCTTGTGTGTGTGATTAAGGGCCTCTTTCTGGTAATGGCACGGGGCCACCGAAATCCACGAGAAGGCCTAGTTGGATTTAGCTTTGAAAAGTAGCATACTTTAGGAGCTTTAGGATTTCTATTCAATTATTTGTGACTGATATATTTGCAAGGAATCATGCAAATTTAATAATGTATGCCTAAATATTGATAAAAAAAAAAAAAAAAAAAAAAAAAAAAAAAAGCTTTATAGTTGATCTTGAGTAAACGGTCAATGGTGCAGAATATCTGCAAGAGGTTATATACAAGCTTAGCAAAGTAGGCCAAGCCATTGAGAAAAATGATCTACCATCAGCTGGTTCAGTCCTTGGTAAAACCACTGAAGCAGACTGGCTCAAGCAGGCTAATGCAGCCCTCTCGCAGGTTCTATTTCTTTTCCTTCTAAGGTTTTCTTGTTGCGGATTGTTCTTTGTGCTTTCATTTACCTCTCGACCCAAAATGCACATAGTACAACTCGCAAAACCAGAATGTTCACCTGATAATCATATTGATGATTGGTTTTTTTTTTTGCTACAGTTGAGCTCAAGCCCTGAGGAGGTGTCTCAAGTGGAAACATTCAACTCGTCGTTGATTTCTTTGTACTCATCAGGTACATTCGAGTTCTTACTTGTACAATAATGCTAAGGTTGATTATCCGGGATCATGTTTTATTAACATGTTTTGTAATTTTTAATTTGACGCAGTGACAAAGAATGACATAGAAGCCTCAAAATTAGCTTTTGTGGACTCTGCAACTGCATTTGAGAAGTGGACTACACTAACTGGTTTGGTTGGACAACTTAAAGGCCTTTGAGCAAAAGAGCGATTTAGGATTCTTCCGATTTTTTCCCCAAATTATTGATTTAATATTTTGCTTATATGTCTGTGACAAGACTCATCTGTATCACTGTAATAATATATAACGAGCCACATCCATTCGTGTAAATTTTACGAGTTTGCAAGATACCCTTTTTTCTTATAGTTTGTTCTAAATGACCCGCATTATTGGAAATTGCATAAAGCCATGAAGGATAATGCATTTGAGACAATTATCTAACAGGACACATAGTCATATTGAGACACAAAAGATTAAAAAGTTCATTAGAGTTAAAGACCTATTACAAATGATACAGAGGAACATGACAATTGTAACCTAGAATTTCCCTATAGACACAACAAAGGCCACAACAAGGCACTCAAGAGGGCCAACTACACGACAGACAAATGTTATTTGTGTCCCTTTGGTGGTGCTAAAGCTAAAAGTTTTCAAGACTCCTAATTTCCATCACCGATTACAGACTGGGATCATATAAATGTTCCATTTAGCATAAAAGATACTCATCAGCAAAAGATCAAGAATACGCGGCACCATCTCTTATTCTATCTTTATCTCCTCCCATGAAGGCTTGGCTTCGTTGGCTTCCACTGACGAACAGCCATTCTCAGATGCAGTTGGTTCTCCTACTTCCACTTTTGTCACAGGGGCAGCTTCTTCAGCAACAGGTTTGGTTACTACCTCTGGTGGAGGCGTTATGGGGTTTTCAAGCACTTCTTCATTCACTCCTTTTGTAGGCTCGCCTTCTTCTGATGACGGCACTTTTGGTATTTCACATGCTTCTTCATTGACCTCTTTTGCACTTTCTTCTTCCTGTTTATTTTGCTCGCCCAGATCTTCGCTGACAACATTAACCTGCTTAGGTACTTCCTCAGAGGGTACTTCTGGGATTTCACGCACTTCTTCTTCAACCTCTTTCTTTGACTCATCATTGACCTCATTTGCTGGCTTGACTACTTCCTCAGAGGGTACGTCTGAACTGTCTAACTTCTCACCAGCCTCTTCTTTTGGCTTCTCATCATCTTTCTCGGTCTTTTCTGCTTCCTGCATTTCTTCATCTTTTTGTTCAGGGACGTCTTCTTTCTCTTTCTTATCTTTCTTTCCAGATGTTGACTTTCTGGACCGTTTCTTGACCGGCTCGGGTTCTGCTGGTGGAGGAGCTGACTTTACCTTCTCGCTGATCCTTGAAGATCTCCTTGGAGTCTCACCACTGGTCCAGTCAAACTCTGAGATCTTGGGTCCCCCAGGGTTTGATTTCAGGTACTGCTCCAGCTGTTTCTTGTTTGTGATCTCTTCCCCTGTTGGTGCAGTGAACACGGTTTCGTTCTTCCCAGGTGTCCCTCCTTTCTTTAGCAAGCACTACATGTCAAGAGCAATGGAAGGGTACGTGAAGTATTTCACCAAATAGTCAAACACAAACACTACCGTTCAATTATGTCACAAGTCAATCATTGCAATACAATCTAACGAAATAACATGAGTTATAAGAAAGTAAGAAACCTAGTTGTCAATGGCATAATTGCACGTACTCTAGATTCAATTAGTTTCTTGCCTAATAATATGATCATTTAAAGAAAAAATAATACAAAGAACCAAGGCCAAGTATGATCTTCTTATCCAGGCTTACTACTCTTACTACTTCATGAACATTCAATAGCCTGTACTCTTCCTATGAAGCAAAGTGATAACTATACAACGGAAACGCACATAATAAATCATTTTTTTTTTTTTTTTAATAAATATCAATACATAATAGGAATGCGGATTAAAATACGGAATATCAGTTCTATCAGCAATAATGCTGATGATAAGTACAATGATTAAAGTACAGCGCAAAATGGAATTTAAAGTTCATAACATAAAGAAATTAAAACATTACAGCTTGAGCCCACTGGATCATGTCGTCTTCAGACAGGCGGGATCCTAGGATAGTCGAGCTGTAAACGGTAGTTCCTCTTCCGAGAATGTAAACGGCAGCAGGAACAGCGGCAACTTGATCTTGGGCTGGCACAGCTGGGAGAATACCAAAGTGATTGCATGGGAAATTGAGACCGATAGGGTCAGCAGCAGCCGTAGCAGCATCATATCCAGCAGCGACATTGGCCGGACAAGCAGCGGTGACAGCGGTGGTGATGGCAGCGGTAGTATTCTTCTCAATGACGAGCCCACAGTAGGCCACACATCGAAAATTGATATCATCGTGGAGGATAAACCAGGCACGGAGGAGATCAAGATCTTCGTAATGTGAGGGGTGTTGGGTGGAGCTGAAGGTCCAGAGGTTGTGGTTGAGGTCGGGGATGATGGTGGTGCAGAAGGAGCCTTGGAGGGTGGAGCGGATGTCTATCTTAGACATTTCCATTCCAGCACGGGCCATGACTTCAGTAAACATGTCAGTGCGCCCGATGTTGATAACCGGGGTGGCAGCGCGGCCATAGTGGTTAGCATTGGCGGCTTCAGTTGAATAGATCACCAATGTATCCTCTAAACCGTCGGTGATACGGAGTGGACCAAGAGAGCTGAGCAGAGAAGCTATGAATGTAGGAAACTCATGGTCACTACCATATGGCGCGCGGTGGTTCATGCGGGCTGTGCGAGTGGCTGGAGAGTAACGTTTAGCAACGTAGCGGAGTCGGTTGTAGGCTAAGAGGAGGGCAAGATCGACCATATGATCAATGCAGTGACCAATCTCAGTCTCGGCCATGGCATAAGTCAGGCTCGGCATCTGACTCACAACAGCATAGCTGGTGGGCAGTATGATTCTCAAGCGATCCTTGAGTCTGACTGCAAGGTGGTCAAAGTTGATCGTCAGTACGGTTGCTGACTCATAAGTGCGGGCGGGGTAGCGGAGAAGCTTCCCTTCACCAGTGAGCTTATCTTGGAACTTGGAATCAAAAGTTGGAGCTTCCATGAGTGAATAGTTGGGGGGTGTAACGAGGGAGAGTGTGTTGTCGGGTTGGATTGCACCTGGACAGGGCAGATTGCCTTGTTTTCGGTCGAGAACGCTTCGAGGCTGTGGGGTTAACCTAACCTGTGTGAAGGGTTGAAGATGACCGTCACGTTGTTAATAATCAACTTTTATAGAGATCTGCAAAATATGGATGGAAATGTGAACTGGTGCAAAATAATATGGTTTCTCAGAATATTCCAAAACATACTTTTGTGTTATAATGATATGGATAAAGTAAGACAGTGGGGCTCTTATGATTTGATGATATGTCCCTTGTGTTATAATGATATGGATTCACACTCTCACCTATTCTTCAAATGCAAGTATGCAGGGCAGTTTTGGGGGAAAGTGTTGGTAAAAGTAGAAATGAATTGTGGGAATATGGAGTGGAATGAAACTGTGAACGAGTTTGCTAGAAAATTCAATGGAAATTCTATTGCAAGTGTTATAAGGAGGTTAAGTCTTGCTGCAAGTGTGCACTTAATCTGGCAGGAAAGAAACAACAGATTGTTTAGAGGGAAACAAAGAGGTTGGGAGGATAAAGATGTTTCATGAAACAATAAGAATGAGACTAATGAGTTTAAAAGTAAAGCCTTCTAAAGCAATCTGCAAAGTTCAACAGGCATGGGATGCAAAAATGAATGTGGTGACCAATGGACCAGTAGCTGATTCAAATGTTAAATAAAAGCTGAGATGAAAAAGGCTGTTTGGATGGACAGACGGAATGCAGGAGTATGGGAATGTTGAGAGAATATGGAGGTATAGAGATGGTTGGGCCACTGATGATGCTAGATCTTATGGAATAACTGTGAGGATGTAGCTACAGTGTACTCATAAGTCTAACTTTATGAGGGAAATGTAGTCTTCTATCAGAGGTAACAAACTTTCTACATTGATGATTCCCTTTCATGGATGATAGACCTTTGATGCACTGTGAGGATGGTGCTGCAGTGTTCTCAAAGGGACTGCCTTCATGAGGGAAATGTAATCAATGTGTGGAAGTTTAACATAACAATGAGGCCTGTTAATAGAGTTGTTCATTGCTGTTTCTAACTGAAATGACTTTAAACAGCTCTATATGGGTGAATTGTGTGCAAGGTTGGAAAAATTGGTTGGCGGTATGTCGGCGGTCGACCACCTTCAAGCGATAAATCGGTCTTGGCAGCGATTTATCGGTTTCTCGGCAGGGACCCTAAATATAAAGGAATTTATTTAAAAAAAATAATAAATATTAGCAATATCCTAACAAAATAAATCAATAACCACAAAAAACTAAATATTAAAGACCCGTTAAAAAAATAAAAAATTTAAAAAAAATTAAAAAAAGACCCATTCCTAAATATTAAAACCCTAAAAATACCCTTTTTTAAGTCAAACAAATCGTTTGACCGATTTTGACCGCCAAGGACTGACTTTGACCAATTTTGGGGGCTGTAAAAAAAAAGAGACCCGTTCCTAAATATTAAAACCTTAAAAATACCCTTTTTTTAAGTCAAACAAATTTTTTTTAAAATACCCTTTTTTTAAGTCAAACAATTTTTTTTTAAAATACCCTTTTTTAAGTCAAACAAATCGTTTGACCGATTTTGACCGCCAAAGATTGACTTTGACCAATTTTGGGGGCTGTCAAAAAAAAAGAGACCCGTTCCTAAATATTAAAACCTTAAAAATACCCTTTTTTAAGTCAAACAAATTTTTTGACCGAGTTTGGCCGCCAAGGACCGACTTGGACCAATTTTGACCGCCTTTGACCGAAACCGATAAATGTGACCGATTAGTGGATTTATCAATCGGTGGACCGCCGCCAACCGATATATCAGCCGCATGACCAATATTTACAAGATATGTGTGAAGAATATGTACTAAAAATGGTATTCAGTTTGTATGTTTGCATAGTTTGATGTAGAGGAACATGGGTCTGTCCATGGTTCCTAGAATGAATCATTGTACTTGTCTATAAGTTTGTGTGCTAATATATTCTTCACAATTTTCACTAAATAAATCACAAAAGGTTTTCCGTTTTGAAACAGTAGACATGTCATCGTGGATAGCATAAAACATGTGTCAAATAACTAAGTACGAGATTATAACAAACTAGTAACTGACTGTCAATTTTTTTAGCGGATAAGAACCTAGTGTTACCACATTTTCCAGCAATCAATTAATTTTGAATGATAACTACTGAAGTATCGAACAACAGATAAAAGCCATACACAAAAGACAACCTTATTCTAGTATATAGTTTTACTTTGTTCACAATTGTTTCGTTTCAGATATACAGGCCATAGGAAAAATTACAAAACAAAGTTTCAGATTTAAAAGCCAATATCTGAAAAGAAACAAATTTAAACAAAATTGAAGTCCGCTAGTTAAATGTATAAAACGTAAATCTTACCAACCTTCTATTTATACTCAACCAACCCAAAGTATTTAATTATTAAGTATCTAAGCAAACAAAATATTAACAACAACAGAAGCCGCCTAACTATATTAGAAAACCCCTGAATTCGTAACCTAATTAGTAATACACTCAAGCAAATAAAGTTTTCTACTTTTTTCCAAGAAAATCAAAGTTTACCAAATCGGAAATGTACCCGATACCCAAATCACAAAATCAAAAAAAGTTGACAACTCACAAATTAAATTTAAAAAAACCCCGAATTCCAATTTCTTAAAGCAACCTATATTTTCACCTAATTAACAAGACTACATTTTTTTTTACCACATCTAAAATCCCAAACCCAATTCACAAAATTAAACAGCAATGAAAAATGTAATCAAATAACTCGAATTAGCATAAAGTGACCAGTTTTAATCGTATTCAAATAATCGACTTATTTTTAAAGATACATATCAGGATATCAAAGAGTATAACAAACTAGTAAAATGACTCGCAATTTCTTTGGGAGGTAAAAAAACTAATGACTAGTGTTAACACGTATATTCAAATAATCGATTTATTTTGAAAGTACAAGATCAAAGTATCAAACAACAGATAAAAGCCATTCACAATAAACGTTATCAACCTTAATTCCATATATACTCAAACCTTAATAGTATAGTTTACTATGTTTAACATTGTTTCATTTCAAATTCATAGGCCATATGAAACGTTAAAAAACAATGTCTTAAACTTAAAAGCCAAAATTTGAAACGAAACAAAAGTTAACAGAGTAAACTATACCTAGAATCCAGTCACAGATAAAAGCGCAATTTGAATAAAACAAACCTAAATCTTACCAACCTTTACTTGACCGAGCCAAGTTTATCAAACCAAAGTTAAACAAAATTAAAATCACCTAACTATTTAGAAACCCCTAAAGTCATACCTAATTAATAATATACTCGAGCAAACAAAGTTTTCTACTTTATCCCAAGAAAATCAAAGTTTACCAAATCTGAAATGTACCCAAAACCATAACCATAAAATCAAACAAACTCGACAATTCACATAATTAATTTATAAAAAAAGACCTAATTCCAATTTCCTGAAGTAACCTATATTTTCGCCTAAACAACAAGTCAATATTTTTTTTCCACATCTAAAACCCAATTCAGTATTCACACATTTATACAACAATGTAATGAAACAACTCTAATTAGCATAAATTCATAACTTATAAAACCCTAATTTCATCAAATTAACAATTTTTACCCAACCAAAAACCCTAATTTCAAAAACCCACAAAATTAAACACAAACCCACCAAAACCCCTCAATTAACACCCACAAAATCATAACCCACCAAAAACCCTAAATTTCAAGAACCCACAAAATTAAACACAATTAAACCCAAACCCATCAAATTCCAACTTAATTAAACCCCAATTTCAATACCCAGAAGTCAATTTAACCAAATCCTCACACAATAAAAAACCCCCAATTCAAATTCATTTTTTTATAAATAAGTAGCTAACCATTTTCTTCCATCCTTCAGGTGCAGGTAACTCCAATGAAACGACATCGTCTTGCGACATTTTTTTGGTCCTGAAAATGAAGAGAAATTAGTAGCACTGACAGTTACTATAAGTGTGTGTGTGTGTGTGTGAAAGTTATTTATGGAAAGATGAATGTAAGTAGTTGAAGTTAGAAAATTTTGATGAATTTTATGGTTTTACCTGATTTGTGAAAATTGGATTTTGGGATTTGAAGTGAAATTTTGTGGTGAGTGGTAAGTTGTTGGTAAAATATGTGGGGATATGCTTTTTTTTTAACCTTTTTTGGGCCTTGGAGTATGGTGAAATGGGTTTTATGGTCCTTGTGGTTTGTTTTTTCTATTGTTTTGGCAAAACTAGTGACAAAAGTTAATTTTACTGAAAAAAATTGAATTCAGAAAGTTATATGATAATTGTTTGTTAATGACTTAATAGAGAAAGATGATCAAAAATATACAGTGATAAAACTGATATTGTCTGCATTAAATCATCTAGTATTTAAACACACCTTAATACAAAATTTAAACAAACAAGCCCTTAGTTGTAGCAACAATCTATTAGCTATTACTCGTAGCTACCATAGTTGTTAATATCTCGATCCTGATTTTAATATCTTACAATTTTACGATATTACAAAGAAAAAACGATCCGGATCATACGTACGATCTTAGCTAGCTTAAGATTTTTGAAGATCCTGATTTGTCCATAGAATCTTAAAATCTAATTCAATCCGATCTTACTTTCTCGAACTGCAAACTTCAAAACTGTAAATTTATGGATTATGTTTTATTAAATTTAGAAAACAATATCTTAGTCGTCTTAAACATTTCATATTTTAATTTAGGACAATATTTTCATTAAATATTCATATAATTTTGTGTTTATGATATATAATATTTTGTAAATTTGAATAACACTACAAAGACTATTAAGAAAATGACATTATAGCAGTATATGATGATTTTGATCCTATCTTACAATTTCAATCTTGCAAAACCGAAAACGAATCTAGATATAATCCTGGTCTTGAAAACCTTGATAGCTACAAACAGGAACAAGTATTAGCATAAACTATAATGTATGAAACAAATCTGCAATCATAGTTAAAGCGCTTATCTTATTAACCTCTTATTAGGCTGGTCACACTCGAACTGAAAAAGTCGGTCGATCGAGCCATGTGACCGACTTGGAAGTCGGTCGTGCCCACTGTGGAGGTCGGGTCGGAAATCAATCGAGTTAAAAAAAATCACTATCGGTCTAAAATGTGACCGACTTTAATACACACTTTAATTTTCAAAAATCCAACTGTTTAACATTTAATAAAAAAAAAACTTATTTTTTAAAAAAAAACTTTACCACTTTACATCCTATAAATACCAACCTCAAACACACTTCTAAACACACAATTCAACCTCAAACTACTTCTCATCCATATTCACTTCCAACCTCAAACTACTTCTCATCCATATTCACCATGTCAAAGAAAAATACCCATAATAAAAAAACCGACGATCCCGACTACCCCAAAATGCATCGGATTTGAATTTCTCGCCGGAAAACAACTTTGAATTAATCGGCATAACACCACCACAAAATCGGGGTATTCGCTTTTGAATATCAATCACGACTACCACAACCGAATCAAAATCAAAACCTGTTTTACGTTAATCGTCCATTTGTCCCACCGCAACGTCCTAATACGGATTAGCACCAAGAACCAAGTGGGTTGTCGTATCGTCCTAACATGGACTTCTTGTATTCTTACCAACCGTATCACGATTATACCCCGCCTCGCAGTGCTAATCTTGAAATGGATTTGGAGGATTATATGGCTGAGTATCCGACTCAACAATACTCGACCCAAAACTATCTGAGTCAAGATGCTTCAATGGGGCAAGGTTCGGGTCACGGTTCGCACCACGATTTCATTCCTGTTGAAGACGATGACGATGTCGAAGAGACGTCACCCATCAAACCAAAGAGCCTTCAAGACGTGCTACAAAGGCGAAGGACAAAGGCAAAAAGGTCGAACCATGGACAAAGGCGGAAGAGATCGCGCTTTGTAGAACTTGGGTTTTTGTGTCCGAAAATTCGCAGAGAGGAAACGCTATCAACAGGCACCGCTTTTGGGAGGAGGTGATAGCGTACTTTGAAAAGGGAACTGGTTCAGAAATAACCTACGATTCCATCACGACCAAATGGAAGAATAGGATTCGTAATAGGGTTGGGAATTTTTTTGCTATTATGGATAATATCAAGCAAAATCATGGAAGTGGTAAGAATGATGCAGAAGACAAACAAAAAGCTCTTATAGAATACCGTGTACTTTACGGTCATGACTTTACCTTGGAGGAGTGTTGGCAAATTTTGAGGACTCATGATGCTTGGAAGAATTGTGAGATGCCTGCTTTCAGAACGAATAGTCGGAAGAAATCAAAGGGTTCTACAATTACCTCGGGGTCAACACAAGGTCCTTTGAATTTCCAAGACGTGGATGATTCTGATGATGAGGAAGAGACTAAAGAATCACGACCAGAAGGTCGTGACTGACCCAGGAGAAATCATCCTCCTCCTCTCGTGATCCATCAGAATCATTTGTTAAATCGTTAGCCAAAACCTTTTTCAAGTTCAAGCTGACAAAATCGGGAAAAGGTAAGGGTATAGAAGATGCCTACATAAGGTTGAGGGAAAAAGAGCTGGAGATGAAAAGAGAGAAAATTGAGCTTCAAAAATAGTAAATGGCATTGATGGCGCAATCATCCTGGCAGCAAGACGTAAATTTCTACAATACCCCAATCGACCAAAGTTTTCCCCTACGACAACTAGCCGAACTGATGGAAATTAAGGCAAAAATCAAGGCACGCTACGACTTGGATTATTAGTTTAAGTTTTTAATATTATTTGAATAAGACTAAAATACACCGTTGGTCCCTAAACTTGTTCCTGCGCATCGCAATGGGACAAACTTGGGCGTTATCATCGCCAGAGGTCCAAAACTTGGGTTTTATACTCTAAACTAGTCCCTTGACCAAGTCAACATGAATTTTCTAGCTTTACATCAAGGGTATACTAGACCATTCACAATTTTAACATGCCATAGTTAAAATCTAACCCAACCTTCAACTAAAGTCGAGTAAGAATCATCATTTTCAGAAAACCTCTCTGATTTAAACGATTGAACATCAAGTTCTTGAACATCAATACCATAATAGCCTAAACCCAAATCGTTTAACACAAGTCATGAAAATCCATAGTTTGGTTGAAGGTTTCAGAATCATCTTATGTTACGCAAAAGTTCTCATAACCCCATACTGCCTGATTACAATTAGTATTAGCTACCCCGGATTACACAAGCTGATTCCATATCATGCTGTCAAATTTTTTAGATTTAGCACACCTGTATTCTTAGACATAAAACACAGCAAGATGTACTCTTTGTTGTAGTGTGCAGTTATGGTTTTTTTTAAGCTTTTAACCAACCAGTGAGAGTCCACCACTGGCCTTTCATCATCAGTTAACATTCAGAGTCACAGTGACTCGATCATTGACACCAGCCTACCATTATCAAATCCACGCTATCAAATATTTAACTCCATATCATAGCTGATACTGGCTTACTCAACATCCACAACTGACTTATTATTCCCTATGAGTCGTACAAGTTGATTCCATATCACCCCCTAAAACCCATTAACACTTCCTTAGTTACAACCATATCGCATATCTACCCTCACACCCTCACCACTATCATCACATTCCCTAATAGACTATCAACAACTTCTTGTAATCGTGAACAAACCCAACAACTGATTTTCTTATCTGCCCCAACAAATCTTCATATTGAACATCAGATTCTGATATTTAAATATCGACTTTCATTCATCGTAACCATTACTCGCTTAAGACATTTTTATCAATTTCCACGAGACCGACACAAACACATACCACAACCTCATACACACCTTTTAATCCCAACTCTACTCCAAAGCCATTATTCATCCAAGTAATTACGACCCGTCTTCTTTTGTTACCTCAAACATACCATCACTTCCATTAACCGATTCGAGTAGCCTCCGCCGCTGCAGTCGCCGGAATGAATGTGGGACTTGATGGTGATGTTACTTCTACTAATGGATCGAAAATGATTTTTTTTGTTGATCGAGTGTGGCGATTTGGGTTTAGGTTATGATGGAATGGGGTGGTGTGTTGCGTTTTGTGTTTGTGTTATGGAGAGATGAATATAATGCTCATAAGTCAATCGTTTAGAATCAAGATGTCTGTCTTGAGCATTGTGAGTCTGTGGTGCCGATCAATGGACAACTTTGAACGTTGTTTGGAATCTCAACATCAAGCTTGTCGTATTAGTAACTAAATCTTTTAGTTTAGACATATGAATTCCAGATTTGTTAGTTATGGGTTCAATTTGTTTGTTTAGTGTTTTGTGGTGGTTTGTGAATGTAAGTATATTCATTAATATTTTAGATTGGAATAGCAGCTTTCTCAAATTACTGCTAAATGGACAATAAGAATTTTAGTTGAATCTTTAAAATGAGTGTTGTGTTTATTTTGGATGAAGTGAAACAGGGCCCAACTGGTTTAGATCATGATCTTGAAACTCAGCATTCTGGAAATGATTATTCTTACTCGACTTTGGTTGAAGGTTGGGTTAGATTTTAACTATGGCATGTTAAAATTGTGAATGGTCTATTATACCCTTGATGTAAAGCTAGAAAATTCATGTTGACTTGGTCAAGGGACTAGTTTAGAGTATAAAACCCAAGTTTTGGACCTCTGGCGATGATAACGCCCAAGTTTGTCCCATTGCGATGCGCAGGAACAAGTTTAGGGACCAACGGTGTATTTTAGTCTTTGAATAATTTACGTAATGTTTTGAATGTTTATTTGAATTTAGTATTGTGATGTTTTTATTTTTAATAACTTTTAAATTTGTTGTTTAAAATGTTTGAATTAAAAAAAAATGGTCATCGACTGTGACAACTAGGTCGTGTCTGGTCGCCAGAGAGAAAAAGCTGATGTGGCAGGCGATGACCCAGATCACGCCTGTGGGCAGCCTTAGGAGCGTTTATAAAAACTAAAACTGTATATGCTAACTATCAAACAACAAGCTTTTAAATCGAAATGTTAAATATTCTGAAATGCTCCTAAAAACTCTTTGCAACTAAATCAAATTTAAAAACTCTTTGCAACTATATCAAAATTTGTGGCCCGTGAAATAGTTGTATAAGTCAAAGTTTATTTGTTTAAAATCTTGTTATAAAAGTGTGTACTAGATAAATTTAAAGAGCAAAAAGTTACTAAAGTAATTGCATGAAAAGAAAGAAAAAGAAATTATAAATGCTAAATAATACGTATTCTTTTAACGTTTAAATAAATATTTTCTCATACTCTACCATCTAAGTTATTTCAATAATAGATAGTCATGTTTAACTTTGTAATTTGTTTCAAACAATTCTGTTAAAATTGAAAAATATTAAATTATGTTGTAGTTAGTAATAAAGAGCTCTTAGCAAACGCTTCAACTATCTTGCCTTTTAGCAACTTTTCTAAGTTGTCTTAGATTTACTAAGCCAAGTTATGACTTGAGTTTTGGCTAACAACATTGTGTTAACGAGTGTTCAAATTTAAAACTTAAAAGACCTAGTTAAAAAATTAAAATATCAATTTGTAAAAAAGATAGTATAAGTTAAAATAAAAGGTGTATTGATGTTATTTTAGTATAGTCTAAGGTGTGGTCAATGTTTTGTCACTATGTCCACGACTTAAAGACCCCAGATGTTATAAGATGCTTGAAATACGCGAATTAAAGTGTTACGTGACTACGTGTGACAAAACCTCGTCGGATCATGGGATGACCAATCAAACTTTGAGTGGATAAGATGTTGTCATTTCACATGAAATTCATATCCACTTGAAATTCATATCCACTTAAGACAAATTAATTGTTGTCAAGCAAAGTTGCAAAAATTGAATGCAGCCGGTCGGTGTTGGGATTTTATATTCATGTTAACCATTTAACACTACGAGTATATAGCGGAATATAGATCTAGTTTAAATAATTAGATTAATACGTATAATAAGTAAAAGAAGTATAAAAGAAAACAAGAAAACTAACCATCGTAGTCACCCACAAGTTATCAACAAGAAACCAAGTAATCAACGCGATTACCTCTACGAGTGCTCACACAAACATGTAACCCGAATACGCTTGATATGCTAGTCGTGTCACGTTTAACCAAAAAACCCTTGTAACAACTCAAACCCTCGAACCAAACAAACCCTAGAACCTGTCGTTGTTGTCCGAGATCTACATCAAACCCGAGAACCAGCTTTACCCCTTGTCTGATATCGGATAAAGGGGTAACGATTGGTTTCTTTTCTGTCCCATGTTCACATCAAACAAACACCTTCTTGGCAGCACTATTCGACTAGGAAAAACACCAAGAACCGAGTATTACAACCCTAAAACAAACTTGGATCAAGTAGACGCAAGTTATGGTTTCAAAAGAATAAACCCTAGATCGGTTTGGAACCCGATCGGCTGAGACACAAGGTGGGGATGGATCGGTTTATTCTTTGCTATAAAGAGTGTGTAAGTCGTGTGGAATTAAGCTAGGGTGAGGGGTATATAAAGCCTCAAAACCCTAGCTTACCTTAGGCTCTAAACTTGGTCACCAAGTCATCCCACTTTCCATATCCAATTACAACTCTACTTAGCCCATACCTACTCTAAACGACCCTCATTGTAACCGGCAATGGGCTTGGATTAAGGGGTGCAATCGGGTCTAAGTATAATGGGTCAAAGTTCGGGTCAAGTTCGAGCCATAAACGATATAACGTATTCTCGCGTTTCACGTGTATACCCCCAATAGGCTCACACACCTTTATTCGTTTCGTGCTAATCCAACTCACATATTCCAACAGCTCCCATTTGGGAGTTGGAGTAGTAGATAACACAAAAACCAACGACGGAAACGTCTAGCATCGCTCTCACTCGCTATTTAACTAAAGGTGTCTGAGATATAGTTTCTTAAATCTTTCTCAGTAACATGGTCATTTATGTCTTGCTTTTATCATCCTTTGTTATAGATACCGTTAAACCATGGATATGGATCTAACTCATTCAATATAGTTTAACCATTTAGATTCTCGTTATAGAATTTAATTCAAATATACCAAATGTAATCAAGAATCATCTTGCATTATCCTTTGGGTTTGGCCAAACAATTATCTGATTAAATCTGGAGAGGGCCCATGGTATCTTTCTGCACATATCAAGTGAAGTAACAAATCCTTTGTTGACTACAAGTTTTGTGGATGCTGCTTCACATCACTCCGAAATATAGCTTTTATAACTACCTTATTCAGGATAGTGTTTGACATATACTTACAAAAGTAATATCCACACATAACAGAACTTGCTTGTATCTCAAGTCTAAGGACGACTTAACAAACCATTTTCAACATTTTACTTATGACAAGGATCCAAAAGTAAATGTTTGAAAGTTGGGGTATCCAATATGCATCCCTTGTGAATACACATGAGTTTGGCGGGAACAATCCACATTCTCATAGAATATAACCAACAATCACATTTGCCTTACATAACAATATTCCCATATTGTTAACCGACAATGGACATATTTAGAATGATAAATCATTTCATGGATTAAACATGCAAATATGGAATAACAGATTATATGAATGAAATAACAAATACCTCGTATCTTTATTTATTAGAAAGTAATAACTGTTTTACAATTCCAAATTATCCAAATACTAATTACACACAGATTTACATGAGACTACTAGCTGGTATTAAACCAATACCCCTAGTCAATTTCGAATGCTTAGGATATGCTAAAGATTTCATAAATGGATCAGCTAGGTTGTCATCTGTGTGAACTTTTGATATCTTCACGTCACCTATTTCAATGGTCTCTCGAAGATAATGAACTTTCGCGCGGTAATGTCTAGCACCCTTAGTTATCCCACTTTCATTAGCTATAGTAATGGCTCCAGTATTATCACAATACATATTTATGGGTTCTTCAGTTGTGGGAGCAATGCCAAGCCCAACAATGAATTTACGAATCCATACAGCCTCTTTAGATGCATCATAAGCAGCTATATACTCGACACGTAGATGAAGTTGCGAAATACCGCCGTGCTTTTTCAATCAACAACACCTCCATTCAAAACAAATACATATCAAGTATGAGATTTTAGGTCATCAACATCTGTCAGATATCCAGCATCAATGTAGCAAGAAACCCTGAGCTCTCATTTCGTATCACCTCCATAAACCAGAAACATATCCTTAGTATTGCGCACATACTTAAGAATATTCTTAACAACAGTCCAGTGAAGTTCACATGGATTCTCTTGATATCGGCTTGTCATGTTCTGAGCAAACGCAACATCAGGACGAGTACATCTCACAGCATACATAATAGATCATATAGCCGAAGCATAAGGAACTCTTTGCATGCGCTCTTTATCATCAGGTGTCTCAGCACCTTGTGACTTACTCAACTTAGGCTCTTCTTGCATTGGGATAGTTCCTTGTTTGGAATTCTCCATGTAAAATCTTTTCAACATTTTCTCAATGTAAGCACTTTGACATAAACTAATCAATCGTTTAGATTTATCTCTGTAAATCTTGATTCCAAGAATATATGCCGCTTCTCCTAGATCTTTCATGACAAAACATCTTTCAAGATATGATTTTACATCTTGTAACATTCGAATGTTGTTCCCATGAGCAATATGTCATCAACATATAGAATTAGGAAAGTTGCATAACTCCCACTAGATTTCTGATATACACATGGCTCATCTTGATTCTGAGTGAAACCGAATTTTGTTGGGATACAGAAGATTAAAGTACTGAAGATTAACAAAGTACTGCAGAAAGAAGTCAAAATACTGCAAGAAGTCAAAGTACTGCTTATCATCAAAGTACTACAAAGATTATAAGTCGGTTGTATTAGATTAAAGATAGAAAGTTATGTTTATCTAGAACTTTCTATGTATTGTTTACTTGACGTACAAGGATAAGAATTGTAAATCGTTTAGGGTTATCCTTGAGCCTATAAAAGGACCCCTAGATTGATATTAGACATACGTGATTTTATTAGAGTTTTAGAAGTTCGATATTATTAGAGTTGTTAAAGAATGCATAATAAGCGAGTTAGAGTTATTAATAAAATCGTTTAAAGTTAAAGTTATTCTTCTTAGCTTTGTTAAGTAAATTCCGCATACTTAATAGAGTTTGCCTAGTGTTTCATTGTTAATAACTTAGGATTTATCCGAGGTTGTTAAACCTTAACAAGCTATTTAAGTTAGTTTGGTTAGAGTACATCGATCCAACAAGTGGTATCGAGCTTGTGTGGAAACTCGACTAAGAAGAAAACCGATTTCACAAGAAACACTAAAGATGTCGATCAAGTCGCATCAACCACTATCTACGAGGTATGTTCTAAGTGTCATGATTTTTATCAAAAGTACTTAATGCTTATGTGATTGAAAGAGATAAGCGTGTAAGGGCTAGGTCCGAGGTAGTGGTTATCAAATTACTTTAGAGTCTATGGAAGCCAAAATTATAACACATGAAAATAATGAAATGGCTTGGAAAAGTATGAACAACAGGATTATCAGTTAAAATTAAGTGAATGGAAGTTAAATTGTAAGATCTCGAAATTGAGAAATTAACTAAGAGAGAGATGAATTGTTAGCAAAGTTTGATGCCTGGAAAGAATCTGGTCTTTCTCATGTTACTTATGTTCAAAAACAGAGAAGAGCTTACATTAGAACTGGCTTAGGTTTTGGTATGGATTTTAATAACATAGAAAACCCACCTAGTGATCAGGATGAATGTGATTTTGAGGATATAACCACTAGTGATGATGAACTTATTAATTATGTAGACACATCTAGTAATGAGGAATCAGTTAGTGACACACCTCCTGAGTTTAAGAAAGATAATGCCTATCATGCAGTCCCTCATCCCACTGGTAGTCATCAACCTCTTAGGCCTGAGGTTTCTCGTTTTGGAGTAGATAGCTTAGAGTTTAGGAAAAAGCTTATTGGTCAATCTAGGTCTGAAACCCCAAAAGAAACTGTTGAAAACAATGTTCAAAGTCAGCGGTACTCTACAACTCAAATCTTGCTTCACAAGCGATACCTTGGAAAACCTTTACAAAACAAGATCTTGCTAAACCTTTTGGGATAACTTTAGTCAAAACAGATTCAATCATTCACCTAGAAGGCAAAATAGTTTTGGTCATAGACATAGAAGAAGTCACTTTGGGAGTATGGGTCAAAAGCGTGTTTTGTGTTTTAGTCCTAATCATTTAATCAAGGATTGTGAACATCACCGAATACCTTAGAAAATTTCCAAAGAACAGTCCGCCAACCGAAACCTAGAGAGAACAAACCATGCGGAATAATTCAAATAGGGTTAATCACATAAATTTCTCACTGCACCATAGGTACCCTCACGAGAGAAGACCTTTTCTAAATCACGAGATTTCACAAGCAAGTACCTTCTCAAAGTCTTGCTAAATTCAAACAAGGTACCGCTAACACCGCTTGGAACAGAACCCTAGGAGATCTCATTATTATCAACCTAGAAGGTATTATAATTCACATAGGAATCTAGATCACGTGAACCAAGTGTTAAAACCGAATGGGTTAAGAGAGAAAGTACTTCTGATGGACAAACATTACTTTCAACAAAAGTGAATCGATGTTTTGTGATACAAGAAAAAGAGAATTTAGTTGAAAAGAAAGTTTTGTTGAAAATCCACAAGTTTTGAATCAAAAGATAATCTTGGATCATGCTTTAAAAAGCGGTGAAGACTACATACTTACGAATGTAAGTATGTCACTCCACAAGGGAACACAAGTCAAGAATGGCTTGGGTTCCTCAAAGCAACTAACTTTTCATCTTATTAGGCAGGCAACCAGACGAGGAGCTTAAAGATTATTTTATTGTTGCTAGTGGTTGTTCTGTGAGCATGACAGGAAACAAGGAGTTTCTGTCAGGTGTTTTGGAGTATATTAGTAGTAAGCTACATTTAAGGGGAGGACTATTTGGTGTAAGTATAGTCCTATGCATTGTTTGAGAGGAGGATGTTTCTGTTTTATAAGTGTTTGGTATTGTAAGAAAGAGAATGGAAAAGTACTGATTATTATGAAAGTCTTGCTTGGAAAATCGCAAAGGAAAATCTTGTACACGTGGAAAGTCTTGTTTGTCATATCAAAGTCCTGTTCAATGGTCATATTGAGGAAAACTACCTAACGGTAACTTAGTTATTACGGCCGTGATTTTCAAATCTCACCTATAAATAACTACTCTCAAATTTCCTCTCATATTGATAACTCCTAATCTTTTCCATATTTCTCTCTCTTTCATATATTATTTGTTCTATTTCTTCCGTGATCATATAACCATCAATGGCGGGTCGTATTCGTTTCCAAACATAACATGGTGGCGAATTTAGACAAGACTAAAGCGAATGTAATTTTTCATGATATTATCGATTTTCTTCTTGGATCGCCTATTAGTTATGCGCTTTTAGTAGAACCCGATGTTATTGAGCCTGGATTCAACAATTTTGGGAAACCGCTAGGGTTCATATGGAGAATGATGAAGAATATATTCATGCTATGGTTCTTTGGGAAAATGTCAAGCTTATGAAGCCTCTATTCGCGAAGACTTAGTGTTTGAAGATCTTGATGGGGTATTGGTTTTGATAAGCAACTAATTTGGGATACTTTTGGGCACATTGGTTATGAAGGGTCCTTAAGCGAACAAACATTGAAACCCTTATTTTTCCTCCTTTGGAAGTTTTAGTGCATGTGTTGCTTCATTGTATTAGTGCTAAAAGTACATCATGGGAGCAATTTGGATCAAATATAGCTGTTATAGTAGGATTGGCTATTGATCGTGTTTTCAATTTTCAAGGCTAATTTTAGATGGAATGCTTTCACATATCACTCATGGTTCAAAATGGTTGATGTATCCAAGATTTGTTCAAGTCTTCCTAAATAAACAACTTTTGGATGTACCTAAACCTACAAGTCTTTTACTGTTGTGGTACAACAAGCCAAGATTTTCACTTTCATGGCTAGGAAGAGTGATTTATTCCTTTGGAAGGACACTCCTTAACTACTTCTATGATGGAAGTTGTTAAGTCGTTCGGTGATGATGAAGAAGATGAAGATAGAAGTCACCGCGAAGGTCTTGCTACAACTCAAGGTACTTGCTTGAAGGTACCGCTTCTCAGTGTTGCATCTCGAGAAGGTCTTGCATCACAAGGTCTTGCTTCAAATCTTGAAGTTCAAGGCGATGTTCAAGTTTCACCTTGTCCATCTCCTAAACAATTTGTTCTGATTCACAACCGGAGGAACATTCACCAATTCAAGGAGATGATCCACATACTATACCCGTGAAGGTTTGATATTGGATAATTATGTACTGACACAGGAGTTAGTCAAATTAAAGAAAACTACTAAGTCTCAAGCTAAACAAATTAAGAAGTTGAAGCTCAAGTTTCGAAGACTCAAGAATTTTGTTTGGCCATTGGTTCAACATCATCGTCTTTGGGTCAAATCTAAAAAGAAGGAGCAAAGGCAGTTTAAGAAGACTAAGCGCCAAAAAGTTCAAAAACAATCTTCATTCCAAATGGGGAGGAATTTAGAAGAAAAGAATTTGAAAGAAGATGTTCATAAGGAGAATGAACCTCAAGATACTGAAAGGATGAAGTTCAAGGTACAAATACTCACCAAGAAAT
This sequence comes from Chrysanthemum lavandulifolium, assembly GCA_022545495.1. Lineage (NCBI taxonomy): Eukaryota > Viridiplantae > Streptophyta > Magnoliopsida > Asterales > Asteraceae > Chrysanthemum > Chrysanthemum lavandulifolium. The sequence continues at coordinate 6,518,722 of CM040238.1, forward strand.
CAAGAGCAGGTTATTCAAAGTAATCGATGATCAAGGCTGGCGATCAAAGTCTCGCTTTCTTTGGAACTTCTGACAAGAATTGGTTACACCAAGGAGTTAGACTTTGAAGAGGAAGCTGGTCCTTCAACTACTTGTATTAGAAGAAGAAGTCGGTCCTTGACAACTGTCATACGGAGGAAGTCGATACACCTCAAAGAATACACTGCAAGTGATGATGATACAATTGCTGAGATTTTGCAAGATTTATCAAAACCAAGAGGTGTTACTATTCCAGGAGTACAAGAAGAGGAAGAACCAAGAGTTTCTCAACCTGTTATTGATCCAAAAGATAAAGGAAAGGGCAAGTTAATAGAGACAAAGAAGAAAAAGAAACCTACTTTAGCACAGATAAGAGCTGCTCAAGTTGCTATGAATGAGGAAGCAGCTAAAAAGTTTCAAGAGGAATTGAATGCTAAAGATAGAGAAGCTAAGGAAATTGAAGAAGCTCAGAATAGAAGCGACTAAGAAATTGCAAGAGGAATTAAATCTTGAAGCTAATGAACCATTAAGTCACTATTCTGTTAGATTTCTACCAAGAAGGCCAAATCGAGCTAAAGGCAAATGCAATGATGGCTTATTTAAAAAGTCAAGGGTATAAAGGATTGCAGAGGTTTAATTATTTGGAGATGAAAGAATTGTATGATCTTTGTTAGGAAGCTTATAAGAAAAGTGTTGAAAGCAATAAGGATTATAAATATGATCTTGCTTGGAAAGAAATAGATAGAAAAGAAAAGAAAAAGCGAAGTTGAAGATATCTGGTCATCAAAGAAAGAAAGTTGAGTTACGATCGATACTAATGATGAACTAAAGAATTACTTAAGAATAGTGGATTTTGAGTATTCTATGATGATCTTTGAGATGAAAATGAGCGGATCTCAAATTATTGCTTTTGAAGTTGTAGAATCCAAAGATGGAAGTTATCGATGTTTCATAGAGTGATGAAAGTTTGAGTGTTCAATAGGCTATGGGATTTATTGCACATCATAGATAGAGTGGATTTATTTTATTTATATCATGTGGTGCGAGATTACTTTGAACAAAATCCATCGTAAGGAGTTGGTTTAGTATTGCTTGGAGATCTCACTGGCTGTATGGGAAGCGAAGAACAAAGCCTTCTTTGAAATTTGGAAGAATCAAGAGAATTGGGAGATTGTTAGTGGAGATTCTTTGAAGAATCTGGAGTACATGTTCTAGAGCTAGAAGATGGAATTATGATTCATATGTTAGCCGATAGAAGATATCCTCTTACACCGTAACTTATGAGGAGGATGCTTGGAGCATGGAATGGAAGTAGAAGAAGATAATGAAATAGCATGTCCGCTCATAAGTCATTTATCGGATGGACTACAATTCTTGATGATGATGAATAAGCGGTATGAATCTTAATTGATTAAATTTTTGATATATCAATTACTTCATTCAAAATCTTAGCGATCAAACAGTACTTTCATCAAAGTATTGCTTGAAGTTTTTAAACCGATTCTTGATTTTGGAAAACTTTGTTAAGTAATAAATGTTTTGAAACAAAGGTTAAAAGAAATAAATGGTTTTGAAATGGTAATACAAATAGGTTATCAATCCACCATGGTTACAAAAGGATTGGCTAATCCATGAGCAAGCGGCTACGGTAAAGATATTTCAAATCCGTTTGAGTTGACAACTTGCTAATAAGTTGGATGGTAATCAACTCACCATATCGAGAATGTGAAGAGTTGACTAGCCCACAAGAAAATGGCTTGTGGTAAAGGCTGTGGAAAAACCATTATATGGTAATTAGTTCACCATGATGAAAGAACTAACTAGTCCAAAAGGGTACAACTTTTGGTAAAGACAACTCAAATCTATTGATAGCTGATGATTTGCTAAAAATTATATGGTTATCAGTGTACCATGATCTTACACATCAAAACATTTGGCTACTCCAGAGTTAATGGCTTTGGTAAAGAGAACTTTAATCCATTAAATTTTCAATGATTCACCTCTCACAGGAGTTTACACACCGAAGTGATGAGAATAGTGAAACTTAAGCGAATTAAATGTACAAATTGTCTTATGTTCTTTGAAAAGATGGAGCTTCTTTGAATGTTGCGTAAAAGATATAATATTCTTTGTTTGATCTTGAAAAGAATTACACGAGATAAAGACTACTTTGATGATGATATAAGCGGAGAATCTACAAAGATAAAATCGAAGATAAAGTAACAAATCCTCTTTGAAAATAAAGATGTTAAAGCTAAATCTACAAAGGAACTTGAAATCAAGCAAGTAGAATTCAAGTTAGGGAGGATTGTTGGGATCTGAGGAAGATTAAATCATCAAGATTAACAAAATCTTGCAGAAAGAAGTCAAAATCTTGCAAGAAGTCAAAATCTTGCTTATCATCAAAATCGCAAAGATTATAAGTCGGTTGTATTAGATTAAAGATAGAAAGTTATGTTTATCTAGAACTTTCTATGTATTGTTTACTCGACGATACAAGGATAAGAATTGTAAATCGTTTAGGGTTATCCTTGAGCCTATAAAAGGACCCTAGATTGATATTAGACACACGTGATTTTATTAGAGTTTTAGAAGTTTGATATTATTAGAGTTGTTAAAGAATGCATAATAAGCGAGTTAGAGTTATTAATAAAATCGTTTAAATTTAAAGTTATTCTTCTTAGCTTTGTTAAGTAAATTCCGCATACTTAATAGAGTTTGCCTAGTGTTTCATTGTTAATAACTTAAGATTTATCCGAGGTTGTTAAACCTTAACAAACTATTTAAGTTAGTTTGGTTAGAGTACATCGATCCAACAAAAAAGATATATGACACACAAACAAGCAAACAATTAAGCATGGGTTGCCTCCCACGAAGCGCTTTTCTTTATTTATGAATCTTGTAGCTACACTCGAAGTCGTGCTCCTACGTACCTATGTAAGTAAGTTTATCCTCAAGAATGTCATAGGGATCAAACTTATAATTTAACTTCCTATTGGTACGCTTAGTCCGGTATGCCTTTTCAAACTTTTCTCCATCGGGGTCATAGATTGTCATCCTAATGTGCCATTCTCCATTTCCATCACTAGGTGGTCTATCCCAATTCCAATTATTTTTAGGCTTCTCACTCTCAACTTTCCATTTATTCATGTTAAGATTAACGGGTAAGGATCCTAGGAACTCGGTCATCTTCCTAAACACTAAGGTATCCTCGAGCGGGTTCACTTCAATGTACCTAGCCAATTGTTGCTCATGGAAATTTGAATTACTTACAAAGGTATCTTTTAGATAGAAAGGTCGTTAGGCTTCTATGGAGGGATAACGAAGAAGATTGATGCTTGATCCTAAATCGGCTAATGTGTCGAAGATTTGGAATTTCAAGTCTACGGAAGAATGAATAGCCGGATCATCTAACTTTAGGTAACTTATTTTGCACAAATCCTCTTTTAGATTAGGTTTGGGTTCTTGGTTGATGGGTTTCTCACGAGTTGGATAGACCATTGGTTCGGGTCCTTGGTATTTCATGAGGATCGCTTGGAACCCGTGTTGATGGCGTTGACCGAGTGAACCTTTGGGTGTGAAGGGCATGGATGTGCACTCTCCCATGGTGAGCAAGAACATGAAGTGAATGAGATCGAATTTACTTTTGGGTTCTTTATAGTGTCACTTGGGAGTTCTCTAATTTCCCGATCATTGAAGGCTATTAAGAGGGCGTTGAGCTTGGCTATCATCTCGCTTTGTCGTTGCTTGAAATCAGCTTCAAGCTTAGTCAATCGAGCTTCTTGAGATGACATGAACCTAGACACCATTGCCTCAAGACTACTGGAATTCCCGGTATTTGGAGGGTTGGACCTATTGGGTGGACTATATGAGTTTTGGGGAGGGTTTGAGTTTTGGATCCACCTAAGGTTAGGGTGATTTCTCCATGAGGGGTTGTAGGAATTTCCTAAGTTGTTTTGCTCGGGCTTGAAGGTGTACCACTTCTCTCCCGCTCTGTCGGTATGCGTGGAGGCGTAGTCTGCAAAAGCTTGTTCGGGGAGTCTTGTGCAATCACGAGTGTCGTAAGGACCACTACATAACTCACAAGGTAGAGTGATTTTGCTCACTTGGTGTGAAGACTTAGGATTCTCGTAGGAGCTCATTAGGAATTTGACTTGATCTTCAAGTTCGAGCATCCTACAATTGGAAGTTTGTGAGTCAATGGGAGTCAAGGAGATTGCCTTGATGGTTTTGGGCAACTCACGGGGTCATTCCAACTTTCGTTGTCATAGAGGCAAGGTCCTCTATTGTACGATTCTTCCGCGGTGAGATCACTAAGTTTGTCACCGACCGCTAGGTCGATGGATTTCTTAGTTGAGAAGTTGACCTGATCATAAAAGATTTGGACTTGAAGCCAAAGATCGATGTCGTGATGAGGGAATTTATGGAGCAAGTCCTTGAATCGAGTCCATGCCTCGTAGAGAGATTCACCTTGACGTTGTTGGAACATCAAGATTTCATTCCTAAGTTTGGTAGTTCTCCCCGGTGGGAAACATTGGGCAAGGAAACGAGTGGTGAAATCATCCTAACTTGAGATGGATCCGTGGGAAGTCGCTCGAGCCAATTACTAGCTTGGTCCGTAGAGAGAATTAGAAGAGCCGCAAGTGGCGTGGTCTCTGTGTGGTAGCATCAAGGTCGATGGAATCAACGATTTTAAGAAAGTCCTTGAGATCTGATTAGGATCTTGAACGAAGTCCATGGAATGCACATCTGTTTGCACCAACCGGATGGTGTCGGATCGCAGGTCGTAGTTTGAGCTTGATCGGGAGCTCAATGGTGTTCCTATAGCCTTGGTGGCTCGGTGCAGAGTTTCACCAAAGTACGGCCTCTTGGCGGGTCAATTGGTGGTGGGTCGATGGGAATTGGGTGATGTGGTGGCGGGTTATCACCTTCCATGATGAAAAGTGATGGGATTACTAACAAAGTCACGAAAAGGGGATAGACTACAAGGAATCTAAAATGAGAAAAATCTTACTTGATAGGAATCAAGCAAGGAACTTAAGCGAGATATAAATCTAACTAGCTATTCTATTCCCGTGCGCGCAAAAACTTGATGCGTGACAAAGCGTTCGGGGTCAAAGGAATTCCTTTTCATCGAGCAAGTTTTCAACACCCTAGGCGATGAACCTAATCGTTGTAGTATAGTATTGGGTAAGCCTCGGGTATTGATATCGTTCTCTAGGGAATAGGAATGCTAGCGAAGTGTGTCACGCTAAGGTTGGGGTTGAGGATGATTCTTTTTATCTTTTATATATTTTTAGAAAGCTAAGGGTAAAATCTCGGGCAATTGGTTTGGGGTGGTACTTCTACCGATTACTTCTACTATCTATTATCTAATACTACGGTAGCTATGTCTTTTGATGTGTGCTCGTATGATGATTAAAAATGTGTTTACCTAGATACTATTACTCCTAGTTATCTTTTATTGTTGGTTGAATTGTCACGTCCTTATTCTTAACGTGTTGTGTTTTCTAAGGTCGTAGGGAATGCTTATGCCCTAACTCTTTGAGAATACCTTAAGGTTATTGCCTACGAAATCCGCTAGATGTTTCATAAACTAACTTTTAAGGTTATCTTTGGATGTTTAGACTACGAAATCCTCTAAGTGATTCATAAACTAATGTTCACAAAGATTACTTAAGCATTTAAACACAACGATAGCCTAGTACATTCCTAAGCCATTTACAATTAAGATAAGAGACAACCAATCAATAATTAACAATTAGGTTTCATAGATCTAAGCAAACACACAAGAAATTTAGCCGGACATGTTAAACACGCAAGCATACACACATTCAATGTAAGACATAATGAAACTAATGGAATAAAACACTTATCTTGATGTGTAAAATAGGGTTTGGGACCTAAGATCTCGCCCAAGTCGGACTACAAGCGTTTAGGGTTTTACTCCACAAGTTTACCTCTTAAAATCTTGAAAAATCGAATTCTATATATAGATTTACACTTGCGACGCGTCGCCTTATAGTGTGGACGCCATCGGATCACCGTCATTAGGGTTTTCGTCTTGGCCAAGTTATCGATGGGATGACGTCACGTTGTAGTTGTGGACGCCGGGCTTCGGCGAGGGCGTCGTCGATTCTCGGATCTGGGCGCCCGAGATAAAAAGTCTTAGTGACGCCTTCCTCTTCAAAGCTCGTGCGTCGGTGTATTTTAGAAAAAAGTCTATTGAGTCGTGAGGTGTATTTTAATTAAATCCAGAGAGGATGGCGTTGCCCTTTAGTTGGGACACCGTCATCTTTAGTTTCAAAGACTCGAGTGGCTTCGATCTTGACTTTCCCATTTTCTTCATGTTTTCACTCCTTTTCGTCCAAATATGCATCATTCCAACATTTTGCTTCCAAGAGACCTAAAAAGTGAAAAGGAACGAAATTAAGCAGTAATGGATATAAAAGTGGGCGATTAAGGGCTTAAATGACCCCTTAAAAGTGTACGTTGTTAGTGCAAATATTACGATATTTAATCTATACATTCTCGTTTGTTTTGTTGATGACAAACATGTAACTTGTAATACATAACGAAATGTATAAGTTACTTGTAATTATATATTGTCTCAACACCTCTCGACGACTCAAGTCCTTGTATGCTACAACACGAGTTCGTACATGTTTGTTATGTTGCGTTATGATCAAACCCCAACAAACAATTAAAACATGTTTAGTTAAATAGTTTATGTATAACAACTAGTGTTTACATATTGGGTAAATATATACATAACTAGTATATATTATAAGGGGTAATATAAATGGGTAGAAAACTTAAGTATTTGACCCATTGACCAAATACATTGAATATAGTGGGTAAAACCCAAAGTCCATAACTCATACCCAATGTCTAGATACATTGTACCTTGGTGAGCACTCAAAATCATGGACTAGATGCATTGCATCTTGTAGATACATTGAATCTACTTGGTACCCATAACCCATGACCCATACCAAATGTCTAGATACATTGTACCCTTGGTGGGCACTCAAAACCATGGACTAGATACATTGCATCTTATAGATACATTGAATCTACTTGGTACCCATAACCCATAACCCATGACCCATGACCCAAAACCCATGGGTAAAGGGAGCGTCCCACGGATCCCCAAGATAACCGGACGGATCCTCGAGGAGGGATCCGTGGGATCCGGAACAAGTGGCTAGTTTTCTTCTATAAATAGTGAGCCATTTCTTCATTGTTCCACACACTTTCACACATAGTTTCTCCACCATTTATAGGATAGTTAGATCATTAGGAAACATGAAAACCACCCACATCTCATATGATCATAATGTTTAACTTTCATTTGTTATAAGCATACTCCCGGTGATCCTCCAAAGCAAGCTTAGAGATCTTGCTTACTTACCTCAAGTGATCACCATCACAAGATACAAGCACATGAAGATCTTATACAACAAGCTTGGGAAACTTGTCATCTTCGTTCATGTAAGACTAACTACATCATGCTTTGGGTTCTTGATGTTTAGTCTAGGATTTCATATCCATTAGACACATTGTTTTGGATAATGTCTAGTATCATATTCTTGTATCTATGACTAGACTAGATGGTTTATGTGTTTGTGCCATAAAACACAAGGTTTGTTATGTTGGGCACAAAACATAGCGGGTGTCATAGATGTGTCAAAGGCATTAGTGAAGAGTGTCGAAGATCCGTATTGAAGGCATTAGTGAAAGGTCTTTGAAGGATCGTGTCAATCACATTAGCGAAAGATGCCTAGGGTGTACATTCGATATGGTGTGTTTCGATGTACAAGATAGAGTAGTATTGGATCCAAGGATGGTGATATCCTTGATGGTGTTGTAACAAGGAGAGATCTCCTTGAGATTAGGTGTTGTGTTGTGATGGGTAGTAGTTCCTCCATAATGGAACTAGGTGCTTAGCCTAGTACCTAATAAAGGGTAGGCGATGTTGTGATAGGTGTAGTTCACCTTGGTGTAAAGAACTAGGTGCTTAGCCTAGTACCTAATAAAGGGTAGGCGACGTTGTGATAGGTGTGGTTCACTTTGGGTGAAAGAACCGGTGGTTAGCCTAGCACCGGAAAAAGAGTAGGCGACGTTGTGAAGGCTTCTCCGCCATAAGGAGTTGGTGTCGTGCAATGATTACGAACTCTCGAGTAGGTGACTCGGGGGGTGGAGTAGAGCAGGAAGGTGTCCTTGTGGCGAACCACTATAAATCCTCGTGTTGGTTTGTCTATCCTTTTACTTATCGCTTACGTTTATTCTTGCATTACATTGTTTACTTTCTATGTGGTTGATGTCTATGTTTGTGATACATACTTGGTCTTTCATATAGTCACAAACTATATTTAACACTTTACATATTATGACACGCTTGATCAAGAAAAAGCAACCGGACTAATAATGGTGAAACTTGATTTATAATGAACCATTAATCTTGCGGAATCTTATGTGATATTAAGGGGTTGGCCTTACATGCCGTAATGCGTTAAATGCATCCTCGAGTCGAGATTAGCAAGTGCAATGGTTTATACTATATTTGATACAAAAGTTTTAAGTTTGAAACGAAAACGTATTCACCCCCCTCTACGTTTTCACATACGTTTTAAATCCTTATCATTTCTCCATATAGACTTCTTCAGAAAGATGTCCATTGAGGAAGGCGGTTTTGACATCCATTTGCCAAATCTCATAATCATAGAACGCAGCTATGGCTATGAGAATCCTTATAGCTCTAATGTCTACAACAGGAGAAATGGTTGCTTCATAATCAATCCCGTAGGTTTAAGTGAAGCCCTTTGCTATGAGACGAGCTTTAAAGGTGTGTGCTACACCATCCATGTCAGTCTTCTTCTTGAATAGCCACTTGCTGCCAACTATTTTACAGTTAGGAGAAAGTTCAACTAATTCCCATACTTCATTGTCTTTCATGGATTGCATTTCCACATTCATCGCAACAAGCCATTTCTTGGATTCAGGATCCAGCAATGCAGCTTTGTAGTTATTGAGTTCACCAAGATCCCCTAACTCATGCTCCTCAGCATCGATGTATAAGCACATTCGATCTCGAGCACGGCGTGTCCTAACGGACTTACGAATTGGAATGATATCACTTTGAGGTTCATCAATTTCTTGATCATCCTCATCATGATGTAAGTTAGTGTTTATAGAAGGATTTGTATCTTCATCTTGAATAATTTCAAGATCTTCTAGACTCCACCGCTTCTTGATCCAAGAGATTATTCTCAAAGAACTCAATATTTTGAGCAACAATAACTTTGTTCTTTGATGGAAGGTAGAAAGAATATCCCATTGTTTCCTTTGGGTATCCTACGAAGATATATTTAATAGATCCGGGTTCAAGTTTGTCGAGGTTTGGTAATTGTATCACGCTTAACAAGTGCCTCACAACCCGGACTTTTAAGTAAGACAACTTAGGGGCTTTGCCCATGCCATACCTCGTATGGTGTCTTATCAACTTTCTTAGTTGGAACCATATTGAGAATCGCGCACGACAAACTCGAGGGCATAATACAAAAGGACTTTGGAAGAGTATTTGACTCATCATGGGCGAACTATGTCAAGCGGTGTTCGATTTCTCCTCTCGAGACACACCATTATGTTGTGGAGTGTAACGAGGAGTGCGATGGGCAATAATCCCATGCTCCTTTAGATGATCCAAAAACTCTTGACTCATATATTCACCCCAACGATCAGAACGTAGTAACTTAATGGTCTTCCCGAGTTGGTTTTCTACTTCCTTTTGAAACACCTTAAATGTTTCAAACACTTCATGTTTATGTTTCAACAAGTAAACATAACCATACCGACTATAGTTGTCGATAAAGTGGACGAAGTAACTTGCTCCTTGTCTTGACAGAATTCTAAATGGACCACATGAATCCGTGTGTATTAGTCCAAGTAGATACTTAGCCCTTTCCACTTGATGTGAATAGGGTTTCCTTGCCATCTTACCGACATGCATAAAACACACTTTTCAAAAGAGTTAATGTCGGTTGAGTTGAGAAGTCCATCATGTTGCAACTTTTCCATGCGTTTCTTTGCTAATATGTCCAAGACGCAAAGGTACAAGAGAGTAGAGTCCAAGCAGACTTGGCTATTTTATTGCTAACAACAAACATAGAACTACTATTTGTATTAGAACAAGACATATCAATTTCATAAATACCATCCGTGGATAGCATAAAATAAACAACGTTATTTATAGAAGCGAAATTGCATTATTCGATTCAAAATGATTAACAAAACCATCTTCATACAAACAAAAAGCGAAATAATTTCTCTAGTAATAGAGGGAACATAATGACAATTGTTTAAAACAACTACTAATCTACTAGGAGACATAAATGAAAACACCAATAGCTTCAACTCCTTGCGTTGACCATTGCCGATGAACATACTTAAAGCTCCGCTTCAGACTTCCTACTTCCCCGAGACCCCGAGTAGTATTATAGATGTGAGTACCCCAACTCGTGTCATAAACCCAAGATGTACTAGGAAAAGAATAGAGTTCTATGGTGAAAATACCTGAAGAGCTAGCTGCTAGAGTCAACTTCTTCTTTTTAATCAACTCGGCGAGATACACGGTAGAATACCTACTTTACCACATTGGTGGCGGTCGCGTTCTTAGCAGGATTATCCTTCTTGGGTGGTGGAGGAATCTTAGGCTTGGGAGCATAAGGTGGTTTATGCTTAGGAGCATAAGCTAGCTTGTACTTGCCCTTCCATTGATTCCCTTCAGCAGTTTTAAATGATTTTTCCCATGGTTTTATGGACCTTTCCCGCATGTATATTACGAAGTGCGGTGAAAAATCTTTCTTGGGTAGCGTCTGCTCATGTTGTTTAAGCATAGCATGTAGTTCATTCACAGATCTTCCCATGTCTTGTGCATATTAAAGTTCTGCACAAACGTAACATACTCTTTAGAAATACCAATTAAGATTAAAATAACTCCATAGTTCGAGTAACGGAAGACCGAGATGCTCCAAGTTTTCAATATAGCTCTTCATCTTGAGAACATATGAGCTAACCGATTGACCTTCTTCTTGCTTGCACGCGTGAAATTCTCTCGGTTTAAAAGTTCTGCTACTTTGTTGGGCAAACATAGACTTGACTCTCAAGCATGTCATATGCATCAAGGTGAGTTAGATTTCATTGATTTCTAATTCCATGGTCATAAGCATGAATGCAAGAATGTCCTTTGATCCCTTGACCCAAGCGATTGTGAATTGCAATAGCCTCTGGAGGACTTGGTGTCGTGAGTCGCAACAGTCAGCAGGAATAGGATGCTCCAAGTAATTTTCCTTATCTTCGCCTAACATGATAATGCGAAGCTGGCGATACTAGTCAATGAAGTTAGGTCCAGTGAGTTTTTGTTTCTCAAAGAAACTCCTGAGTACCAAATTGTTTTCGACTGAGGTAGTCATCTACAATTTAGAAAAGTTCATATAATTAGTATTTTCAATAATTAAATTCTTAATAGAATTAACTACCCAATTAATTACTAATTAAGACTAAGATCCAACTTGACCTCCCACTTATTACCAAAAGTCTGACCAATGTGTAAACAAGTGGGGCAAGAGGTAAGCGACGAGCGTTAATTGCATAAAATGCAACTCTTAGACTTATGAAACTGATCAAGGCATTAGTAGACCAATAATAATGTCAAGACCATGTTTAGTCTCATCTTATGCCTCGGGTCCAAGGTCTGACCAAGCATACTCGAAATAAGTCGACAAGCAAGAACATGCAAATATCACCAAAAGTCTAACTAATGAGCAAAATTCGCCATGAGTTGAAATGGCCCTAAGGTCTGACCAAAGAGGTCAAGCAAAATACACGTGTTCTTAGTTGGTTGGCATAGACTTAAAATTTTCACATAGGGATACAAATAAATGTGGTAAAATCGTGTACAAAGAAGCATGCAAAACAACTTTGTAACACTTATTTTAAAAACTTTTAGTAGTGACACTGTAGTGATCATCATGGTAGCTCCAATCAGACTCGTAGGGAGGCGGAGGACCAGGTCAGTGCGAGGCAATAACCGGAAATCCTTTAGGTGTGACTGTGCGCACCTCCTTAAACCCCCTTTATAGTTTGTTCTAGTGGGTGAGCCGTACATCCCAAGTGTCCATAGCGTCTAGTTTTTAAATTCATGAAAAACTTGTTTCAATAGTTTAGGTAACTTAATTTTACAAAAATAATTTTCCACCAATCAAATAGCAGGTCACAATGAGGATGGTATTTAGGCGTGTAAATTAAGACCATTATTAATGTCATGGTTTCGATATGTATTATTCCATATTGCATGCAATTAGGTGTGTAATACATGTAACAATTATTCACATAAGGAATCACAGACATATAAACAAAACATTAATAAACACATATTTATCTAAGTTCTCTCGCGAGTCTTCCCCAAAAGGAGAACCATAAGACCCTCACTAGGTTTTCATCAAGTGTCCAGATCGTCCCATACATCACATAAAGTAATTGAGTGGGTCTTATAGTCGAAATATACACATAAAATTAAACATGGCAAACTAATTTACATTTAATTATGCAATTTTATGTATCTAATTAACCATTAATTCAATTTATTTGTGTCTAGGTATTTTTTATTAATTATTCACAAGTATTGCATTATAGTTGTCAAAACAAAAAATAAAACAAAAAACTAATTAGATTTCATGCAGCCTTTTCGGGTTTTTATTAAAACGTGTAACCCATAATAACAAAAACGAGTTGACTTGTGATGCCACTGTTGGGATTTTATAATCATGTTAACCATTTAACACTACGAGTACGGAGCGGAATATGGATCTAGTTTAAGCAATTAGATTAACACGTATAATAAGCAAAAGAAGTATAAAAGGAAACAAGAAAACTAACCATCGCAGTCACCCACAAGTTATCAACAAGAAACCAAGTAATCAACGCGATTACCTCCCACGAGTGCTCACAAACACGTAACCCGAATACGCCCGATATGCTAGTCGTGTCACGCTTAACCAAACAACCCTTGTAATAACTCAAACCCTCGAACCTAACAACCCTAGAACCCGTCGTTGTTGTCCGAGATCTAGATCAAACCCGAGAACCAACTTTACCCTTTGTCTGATATCAGATAAAGGGGTAACAATTGGTTTATTTTTTGTCCGACGTTCACAGCAAACAAACACCCTTTTGGCAGCATTATTCGACCTAGAAAAACACCAAGAACTGAGTATTACAACCCTAGAACAAACTTAATTGGATCAAGTAGACGCAAGTTAGGGTTTCAAAAGAATAAACCCTAGATCGGTTTGGAACCCGATCGGCCGAGACACAAGGTGGGGATGCATCGGTTTATTCTTTCTCAGTAAGAGTGTGTAAGTCATATGGAATTGAGCTAGGGTGAGGTGATAAGGATTTAAACGTACACTTTTAAGGGGTCATTTAAGCCCTTAATCGACCACTTTTATATCCGTTAATCCTTAATTTTGTTCCTTTTCACTTTTAGGTCTCTTGGAAGCAAAATATTGGAAGGATGCATATTTGGACGAAAAGAAGTGAATACATGAAGAAAATGGCAAAGTCAAGATCGAAGCCACTCAAGTTGCTCAAAATGAACTGGCGTCCCAATCATAGGGCGGCGGCCGTCCTCTATCGACTTGATAAAACATGCACTAGACGGCTCGGTGGAATTTTTGTTCGTATAACCCGACGGCATCGGGCTTTGAAGAAGAAGGCGCCACTCGAATTTTCATCTTAGATGGCCCGGATCCGTAATCAAACGACGTCCCAACTGAAGCCCAACGTCGCCACATCTCTAGGTGACGCCGTCCCAATGATGACTTGGCCAAGACGAAAACTATAATGACGGGCGAAATGATGGCGTCCCATCTATAAAGCGACGTCGCCGCACTTGTAAATCTATATATAGAATTGATTTTTCGCATTTAGGAGGTAGAATTTTGGAGTAAAAACCCTAAAGGTTTGTAGTCCAACTTGGACAGTATCTTAGGGTCCCAAACCCTATTTTACACATCAAGATAAGTGTTTTAATCCAAAGTATCATTATGTCTTCAATTGATTATGTGTATGCTTGCTTGTTTAACATGTCTAGCTAAATTTCTTATGTGTTTGCTTAGATCTATGAAACCTAGTTATTGATTATTGTTAGGTTGTTTCTTATCTTAATTGAATTTGGCTTAGGAGTGCAACTAGGCCTTCGTTGTGTTTAATGCTTGAGTAATCTTTGTGAAAGTAAGTTTATGAATGAAATATTTTAAGGACTTGCGGATTTTGTAGGCTAAACCCAAAGGTAACCTCAAAGAGTTAGGGCATAGGCACATCCTACGACCTTAGGAACACAACGCATTAAGATAAGGTGTGACAATTCAACCGACCAATAAACGATAACTAGGGAGTAGTAGTATCTAGGTAAACACATTTTTAATCATCATACGAGCACACATCAATTAGACATAAGACTACCCGTAGTATTAGATAATTCAATAGTAGAAGTAATCGGTAGAAGTACCACTCCCCAAACCAATTGCCCCGAGATATTTACCTTAGCTTTATAAAAACCAATAAAAGATAAAAAGAATCATCCTCAACCCCACCCTAGCGTAATACATTTTTGCTAGCATTCCTATTCCTCTAGAAAATGATATCAATCCCCAAGGCTTACCCAATACTACACTACAACGATTAGGTTCACTGCCTAGGTGGTTGAAAAACTTGCTCGAAGAAAAGGAAGTTTCCTTTGACCCCGAACGCGCTTCGTACGCGCATCAGAGGGGTATATAAAGCCTCAAAACCCTAGCTTACCTTGGGCTCTAAACTTGGTCACCAAGTCATCCCACTTTCCATATCCAATTACAACTCTACTTAGCCCATACCCACTCTAAACGACCCTCATTGTAACCGGCAATAGGCTTGGATTAAGGGTGCAATCGTGTCTAAGTATAACGGGTCAAAGTTCGGGTCAAGTTCGAGCCATAAATGATATAACTTATTCGCGTTTCACGTGTGTGCCCCAATAGGCTCACACACCTTTAGTCGCTTCGTGCTAATCCAACTCACATATTTCAACAGTTGGTTAGTCGACCTCTTTTAGGTTGTAATCGCCTAAGTAGGATTAATCGGTGATTAAATAGATTGACATTTTCTAAGTCTTGTGTATTTTCTAGCTAGTTTTAGTATTTCCGACAAAATTTCCTTTCAAAATCAACTTGTAACACATATAAATGATGACTATCATGATTAAAACAAATTCGACAAGTTTATGGTATTTCCAATGAGATTTGCAAGTTTCCAACAAGTTTTACCACCGATTGACCATTGTTGACCTTTTTGACCGATTTGCACAAATCAAAGAATTGGTAGCCGATTAACGCCTAAGCGACGATTATTCGGCTAGAGTTTTTTCAACACTAATGCATTAAGTTATTAACTAGTTGCTATTTTTATGGAATTCATTGCTACTTATATTTGGATCATTAGGTTCTTTAGTTACTTTATGGTAACAAACCATCATGTTGTGGTTCGTCCGCAAGTTGATGTTTTGTATGTTGTCGGAATGTTATTGCTATAAACAATATCGATAATTGCACCCCTTCAAACGTGATGCGAGCTCATAAGAAGAGAAGAAGAAGACAAGTGATATTTTTAATTGATAGAATTTTATGACTTTCATTAATTGACAATCCTTAAATAGACTCTTATGTGATAATCCCATTTAAACACAAATACTTATCCTAAAACGACTCAAACACATATCCTAAACAATGACTCACATGATACGAATCCTAACACAACTCGAATATGATTTAAACAATTAAACTAATGATAGTTATCCCATGACATAGTCTTTGTGCCACACTGGAATAGACGTGACTATTTTGGATCATCCTCCTCATCATCAGTAGGCGTAACATTCTCTTATCCTTCATAAATCACCTTGTCCTCAAGGTGGTAAGCTGGATAAGTGTCTTGAAACTCAGAAAACCATTCTGTTAGCCTTAATAGTTTTATTAGAAGTGATGGTCATTCACGTTTAGGAACTTTGTAACGTGTGTTAGATATCGTGCTAGAATAGTCAACGGGCTCGTGGATTGGACTAAGCTAAATGGGTATTAGTTTAGTTAAGCTTGCCTTATATCCAATCCAACCCATGTCCAAGCCCCGAAGCCCATAAGAAAGCCTTTTAGGCATCATGTATTTAGAGTATAAATACCCTCAAATGGTCATTTGAGGGTGTGCTTGAGTGTGTGTGTGTTTCATATGAATATTATTTTCATCTTCTTTCCTTTATCTCTAAACATACATACGAATTCATATTCAAGTCACCATCTCTCATCTTAATCTTTCTTGCTTCTATCTACGATAACATCGGTTTGTGTATAACGTGGGTGTTTGTTATCGTGTTCTTGTTGTGTGATAAGGTATATGTGATAAAAGGGCTTTACAATTGGTATCAATCGCCTAACAATGGTTTAGGAGTGTTTTGGTTGAAGTTTTTTTGTAGTATTACGCGTAGCCTCGTTATCAAAGTTTTCACGCTTAAAGCTTTAATTTTGCACTTAAAATTCAAGATTCTTGTGGTTTAAGGTTTATTTGGTGCTAAAGTTTCAGTTTTTGCAAAAGTTCGAAGCTTTACGTGTTTTTCTTCATTTTAAGCTCAGATTTGGTTCGTTGGTCATTTCTACTGTAAGCTTTCTAAGCACTTTGGGTGAAAAAGGTCAACATTTTTGTGTTATTCGAGTGTTTTTAAGGATATCGTGCAAGAGAAATCGTTTGAATCATTGGAAATTTTTACGCGTAGGTCAAAACCCTAATTCCACGCGTAAGAAAGTCAAACTACGCATAAGGTTCTACGATAACTTTTGGTGCAGATTCTTTGAGCTATAACGATTACTCGGTGCTTCCCTCACTTGGATAAGTTTGTGGAACACTTGAATTTTGGATATCTTTTACTTTGTGATAGTGTAAAGGATTTTGGGCAAAACCCTAATCTTACGCATAAGCTTAGACTTACGTAAAACACTTTACGCTTAAGTATTTTCACGCCTAAGCTTGTCTTACGATAACTAAATCTTACGCATAAGTTTTCTCGCCTAACTTTAAACTTACGCATAAGTATTTCCCACGCCTAAGGAATCCTACGCCTAAGCCATCCTACTGTAACCATATCCTACTCAGTAACTCCATTGTCTACGCCTAAGAGTTTTTGGCGGGAAAACTTGAGTAAAATTTAAATTTTTGAGGAGACTAAACGTTCAATTTTACGCGAGATTCAAATTTTGGTTTAACTGAAAATTTTGGTCAAAATTCAAATTTTGGACCCAAATTCAAATTTTTGGTCAAATTTGGCGTAAAAATTGTCATAACTCAAAATTTTAATACGACCTTAGAATTGATTTTATAGTGAATTTCAAATTTTGGGAGAAAATGTTTTACGCCTAAGAACCAAGGTTACGATACGACTTTCGAAACACCTCAACCGAGCTTAATCTTCATCAACCACAACTCCTTTATCGTTGAATCGATCCTACATCAACTTTATCATATCATACCTTCATCAATGGCAACTCAACAAGACATTCATGCGCCGGTGCCGAAACCGTCCTCCTATGTTGGCAAAGGTGGTTATCTTCAATGGAAAAGTCGATGCTTCGCTACATCAAGACCAAACCTAATGGAAAACTCATGATTAACTCCATTACGAATGGACCCTTCAAGCCTCGACAAATCCTAGACCCGGAACTCCCGGCGTCCCACCATCTTATCATACTCAAACCAATTAGAATACATCAAGAGGATCAAGCAAGTCGATGCGAGATGACATGGCAATTCATGTTGTCCAACCGGGTTTACCAATAGACATCTTTCTTTGCGGTGAGCGGTTGTGAAAGCGCTTTCGATATGTGGGAGCGTGTTGAGCGGCTTTGTCATGGAATGTAAATTGGTCAACAAGACATGGAGAACAAGGCGCTAAGCGAATGGGAAAAGTTTACTTCATCACGGGAGAATCCATTGAATCCTACTATGGAAGGTTTGAACTTTGATGAATGAGCTTATCGAAACAAGTTGACACCTAGAACTATCGTTCAAAACATCAAGTTCTGAACAATCTTCTAGAAGAATGGGACGATATGTCACTATTGTCAACCAAACAAAAGACTTACATCGGTGAACTTTGATCAACTGAATGATTTTCTGAAACAAAACCAAGTCAAGTCAATGAAGTCGGGAAAGAAAGATTGGCAAAGAATCATGATCCATTGGCTCTCATTGCAAAGACTCAACCTTCGGTGAATACACAACAACAACCTTCATCATCTTCCAACAACAACAATTTGCAAAGAATACATTCCACAACCACAACAACAATTCTATCCACCGTAACAACAAGTCATTCAACAACAAGTATCCACAATACTGGGAACAAGGAATCACCGATCCTGGCCGAACAAGAAGAAGCTTTGCGACAAGTATTTTCTTTATTGGGTAAAGCATTCAATGATCGCTATTCCACACCAACTAACAACAACCAAAGGATTTCATCAAACACTACTTAACAGCAAATTGCGGTAGGGTGTGAATATGGGTAATCAAGGACAAATGGTTGGAGTTATTGGGAATCGCAGGCTATGCTCTTGGATTTCGTATGGGTAATCAAAGGTTCCGTATCGAGTGTCAGTTGGGTGAGAATATTGGAAATCGATAGGACAAAATGTTGGGAATAGAGCACCGGGTAATCGAATGGGAATGTTGCAGCTCAATCGTTGGGAATTATGGAAATGTGAATCGGGGTAATCGGGTTAAGTGTTATAAGCTTGTCAAGGAATGGGTCACATGGCACTAAGCTGTCCCACTAAGCCGCACAAGAAGAATCTTGAGTTTCTTGGGAAAGCTATCTTGTAGTACAGAAGCAAGCGAGGATCGGTTGAGTGCCGAGGAAAATGATTTTTCGCTATTGTGGATGATTTGGAAGACCTCGAGGAAATCAATGTGAGGCTGCATCTTCATGGCAAATCTTCGTGAGACTAACTACGACAACGACTGACGCACCTCCGCCTATGACGCCAACGCGATGTCGAGGTACCAATCATTGATCCATGCTATAACAATGTCATATGTGATGTGTTTACTCATGACAAACATCATTCGTGATGCCGGCACCTACTTATGATACATACCGACAATCCGAGGTTGTAGCAATACTAACTCGAAACTCCGGATGTGGATCCTAGTGGAGGCTTTGTGGCACAAAATCTCGAGGCGATGAGGAAACACGTGGTTATTTTGAATCATTAATCAATAATTGTGGCATTGAAATTGAGAAAGTGAGTAAGGTCAATCGCGAAGTTAAGGCCGCGAATGTTAAAGCGACCACCGAGCTTGAGAGTTACAAAGAGAATGCGAGCCTATGAATTTCATACAAACAAAATATCGGAATTAGAAATTGGTTATCGAGATTCATTTTAAGAGAAAACAATTGCAACTCAAGTATGACACACTTGATGTGAATTTGAACTTGAAAATAAAATCTTTAAACAAGGAAATTTCGATCTAAATGACCAACTTTCTAAACAAAAGCATTGTTTTCGATCTTGAAAAAGAGAAGAAGCAGTTGATTCTTGATTTTTCAAAACAAGAAGATTCTCTTCTTGATGAAATTCTGGATAAAATGAAACTATAAAAAATTGGATAATTTGCTTCTTACAACGGTCATTCCGCTAAAACAAACAAGATGCTTTCTAATCAAGTAAACCGATTTTTCATACTACTAATAAAATGGCTCTTAGTAACAACCCTTCTTCGTTCCTCAAGAAAGCTCGAAATCTCGAGAATGTGTTGAACAATGGAAAACCTTTGCATGAACCCATAATTGTTCGTGATTCTCTTGAAACGTTGGAACTATCGAGGAGAGTAGATCAAGAATGAAACAAAACATCCGAAATCAAACCAATTGACTATAACAAATGGAACAAAATTAATGGTATTTCGTTTGTTTCACATAAAGAACAATCAAAGTTTTCCATCACACCGGTTTCAAAACCATTTTCAAAACCAGTTGCAACTCCCGTAGTTGTCTCAAAATCCTTTTCGAAAATCGAACAAATGTCTTCAAACAATCCTTTTAACACAAGTGATGCGAAGCATTTTAGGCGATGTTAAAACTAGAATTGGGAGACTTCAAGAGATCTGTTAAAACTAAAACTCATATTACAACCAACATCCGGTTTAATAGTTTTGATATTGAACAAAAAGTTTTTGAAACCGAAATTGCCCTCAATTTGAATAACATCAAATCCGGGGTAATTTATTTTGAACAAGCCTTTTGAAAGAAACAACCGACTTTGTCAAGGACCATAAATCCACAGTAAAGCAAGCTAATGAAAGTGTTGAACACATCAAAGTTTTGGAAAATTTAAATGATTCTCTCTTGAAGATGTTATGACTCGATATTATGTCCATCATTTTGCAAACATATTCTGTTGAAGATCATGAAAGACTCACCGAGACCTCATAATTGTTTCAAAATATGAAAATGCTCTTGAAAAACTTGAAAAGAAAATGTGTCCTATTTTAAACGACTTGATCGAAAACCGAGGAATGCAAGTATGACAAACGTCGTCGATAAGCGTGCCTACAAGGACATGCAAGAGCAAAATGATCTTTTGAGAGTTCAGCTGGAAAGTCTAAAAGGAAAGGCTGTGGATTCTAAGATTACAAAACCATTGACTGAGGAGAATGCACATGTTCCCAAACCGGTTTCCAAACCAAAAATGTCTGTTTCTATGCCTCCTCCAAAATTCAATGAGAAAAATGATTTGTCAAAAATAGTCACTCCACAGACTTTGCCTATTAAAAAGAGAATTATCAACGGTCTTGACAAAGAAAAAGCAGTTGCTGAAACACCAAAAGTTAATTCACCTGGCATTTCTAGGAATAGTACACGGAATGTGACCAAAAATCCAGTTAAAGAATCTGTTGGTTCTAACGACATGGTCAACAATCACTATCTAGAAGAAGCTAGGAAAAAGGCCTGAACTCGAAAAGACGGAATTTTAGGTGCAACATCTAGGGTGATGAGTTCTACGAGATTTCAAGGCAACCGCTAGTAGTAGTAAACCATTACCTAGGAACTCTACAAAGACTAGGGATTGGCTTGCATCTAAGAGTAGTTCTTAAACGAAAATGCTATGCCCTTAGAAAACAACACTAGAATTCTAAGTCTTTTCGAACAAGAATCAATTTCAAAAGACCAGTAGTGACAAAGTTAAAGTCTTTGTTTTAAACAAGAATATTGAATTTATTCATACTACATGTAAAAATGTGTCTTTTCGCCTAATCATGATGCATGTGTCTCACAATATCTCAAGAAAGATAATTCTCGTGCCAAGGCACAATCCACTAAGAAACCAAATAGAAACAAGCCCGTTGATAAAAAGACAAACAAAAAACACCTAATATGACGATCTCTTCAGACGTAGTTTTTCCAAAAATGAGTCTTCCAGCGCATCGATAAGAAAACAACTCCTAGATCTTGCCTTAGGTGGATTCCCACGGGCAAAGTTTTCAACAAAATAGGTCTTAGATGGATTCCCGGGAAAGATTGTTGATACTTGCACCAACACGATAATAGTGACAATCATTCGGATAAGGAAGTCGGATCCACTACAACCGTTGATAGTGATCACCCTCACCGTGAGGAATCATGTACTTCTAACAACGTTATTTGTGAAAATTCTTCTTCGTGGATGCGGTACTTGTAAAAGTGTTGAAGGTTCATATACCCCATGTGGTAAAGAAGAACTTTATGCCAATTTCGCATGTGAAAATCCTTTTCTAGTTCCACTCTTATCTCCACTTTTACTTGTCCCAACTTAATTTCTCTTTCTTCAAATCTTCTTTGTAAATATTTTTTGAAAAACAAAATACAAAATTTGAAAAACCAACAAAAGCAAAATATAAAAATATAAAATTTTCTAAAATACAAAAACAATAAAAATCAAAAATTCAAAATATTCTTCTCACGACATGTCTCATTATAATCGATATTACATGCGTTTCTAGAAATGTCATTCAACAATGATACGGGTATATACGGATGCTTGAGCGAGAGTTCTTTAATTGTTTTCTAAAACATGTCGTTTCTCAAAATTTCTTCAACATAATGGCTTTCGTATACTTAAGTACGAAACCGGACTTCAAATCAATGGCTTACGATTACTTTAGACGCAGAACCCGATCTTTAAAGAAAGGAAAGTGCTACATAAAATCGATTTTCATAAATATCGAGCACTTATCCTAAAACAAATGAAGATAATTCTTCTTCAATATCTTCAAACGATTTTTAAAAATCTTCATCTTGCGTACCATTGATTTGAATTTTTTCAAAAAGATTTTTTAAAATCTCTCACATTTGGTACCAAGATAACTCCCTCTAAACCCTTAATTGAGTCTAAATTTTCTATATGAAAAATATGCTTTCGTTAAGGGGGAGTATAAAAAAAAAATTGTTACAAACTTCATGCTAAATCAGTTTCTCTCCAAATGCTTTTCGAAAAACATATCTTTTAATCATTTTGTTTAAAAAACATCATCGATATGCTATTTTTGAGGGGGAGAAACGTGATTAAAATGTGATAAAAAAGGTTCAATGATCGTTGTTTGAATCTCTAAAGAGCTCGACTCGGTCGTAACCATTGAATTGACGAGGAATCTAAGTCGAAATGTACCATCTCGAGAAACTTTCTATGGACTTGACCGGGACGGGTAATAATTTCAAGCTAGTTCTCTAGTGATGTAAGCGTGTCTCGAATCGGTCTAGTTCATTTAAAGTCGATCAATTCAAAAAGTGCGAACTCTACCCTCTCTGTGCAGATTTAAGTTAAAACAATATAAGCACATGTGAAGGGGGAGTGTTTCTGAAAATACAAAACTCTCAAGGTGTTAACAAATCATGTTTAATAATCAAAAACACTTTGAGAGATTTTCAAGAAAATGGTTTTATGGCAACAATAGGACAGTCATGGAGTTATAAGGTGACTAAGGATAGGAAATTCATCCTATGATCCGCCAGAGCCGGAGGGATCTACCCAAGATCACCAATAGTTTAGAACTAGAAGTCCTTAGGAATGATTGAAAAAAGGAGTAATGTGAGAAAGGAGAAAGAAGGGTTGAAGAATTAAAAAGAAATGTGAAGAAAGGGTGAAAAGAAATAGCCCTCCATATTCAACCTTAGGCGAAACGGGTTCAATACATATGCTCTTTGGTTGTCACTAGATGACACCGGTATTGAAGACAAAGGCGTCATGGACCCAAAGGACGCTTTGCACTAAACCTTCTAGCCACTCAATTCCTCTTAAAAGGATTTGTTTCATTCTCACTGGGAACCCTACATAATCTATTGACCTTCTCTTAGAGTTGGTTGGTATTGAAGAAGGAGACCCTCTCCCTAGTCTCCGCTCAGGAAAACCAATATGCACTATTGAGTCTAGAGCCACGAGATTCATCAAAAGATCTCATAGGAACACTTGACATGACATCGCTTGCTTTTCATCAATAAGGGCACAAGTGATATATTCTAGAGTCATACGCAGATCTTAGCAATCTGCCAGAACATTTATGAGAAGTTTCACATATGTGATCTTGATGATTGAATGGAAACTCCGCGTGGTCAACATCAATCAGCCACGGCAGTCACACGGTAACTCCCGTGGATTACGCTTAGTGTGTCTCAAGCGGTCTCACGATCGTGGAGTGATGCTTGTTGTACTTGACTCATCCGAGCGTAGATGTACTTGGTATATCGCGTTATCTCACTTGTGGGACTCAGTTCGAGGCGGCCTCTGTGAGAATTAGAGACGTGTTTTCACACTATGTTAACACCCTCAAAATTCAAACTTGTAAGTGCTGGGAATCCGCTTATTACTAACATGTTTTATGTTTTGTTCTTATGGAAGCTCCGGGCGGATTGATCGTGTAGATTCTCCACATGCTCATACCAACAACACATGAAAGTTCTCATCAAAATCAAAGGCTACTCAAAGTTAAAAATGATTCTTCGTCAAAGCCAAAGAATCTACAAAGTTTAAAGTCTCGAGAACTACATCATTGGTAACCAAAAGACAAATAGAAGTGTGAGCATGGTGGAGAAAGGCGTGGAGACACCTAACCAACGAAGTTGACAATGGCATACAACCACATTATCGATCACAAAGCATGAAGGAACAAAGATTCAAGACTATTCTATATCTACACACAAAGTTCAAGCTCGAGAAAAGTAAAGACCTAATCAAGTGGAGCATCATTTGAATGACCATCCCTTAGGGGGAGATTGTTAGCCTTAATAGTTTTATTAGAAGTGTTGGTCATTCACGTTTAGGAACTTTGTAACGTGTGTTAGATATCGTGCTAGAATAGTCAGCGGCTCGTGGATTGGACTAAGCTAAATGGGTATTAGTTTAGTTAAGCTTGCCTTATATCCAATCCAACCCATGTCCAAGCCTGAAGCCCATAAGAAAGCCTTTTAGGGCATCATGTATTTAGAGTATAAATACCCTCAAATGGTCATTTGAGGGTGTGCTCGAGTGTGTGTGTGTGTGTTTCATATGAATATTATTTTCATCTTCTTTCCTTTATCTCTCTAAACATACATACGAATTCATATTCAAGTCACCATCTCTCATCTTAATCTTTCTTGCTTCTATCTACGCATAACATCAGTTTGTGTATAACGTGGGTGTTTGTTATACGTGTTCTTGTTGTGTAATAAGGTATACGTGATAAAAGGGGCTTTACACATTCCCACGTTGCTTCTTCCAGAAAACTCCCAAGCCATTGTACTAGAACTTGACGAACCGGCACTCCAATACTATCTGCAAATCACAAATTGATAATGGTTGCTCTAGGGGATGCTCCTCATGCACGTACTCAGGTAAGTTCACAACTTCCTCATGACCAATTCTAGAAAAAGGTTTAAGTATCGAAACATGGAACACCGGATGTATCTTACTTGTAGAAGGAAGAGCAAGACGGTAAGCCACCTTCCCTACACGCTCGAGTACCTCAAATGGCCCATAATACCTCTTGGACAGCTTATTAGAAAGTCTCCTGGCTAACGTAAGTTGTCGATAAGGTTGTGTTGGAAATTTAATTTCACATACACATCAAACCATAACACAAAGTAGGCGTATAAATGGAATTCTAGAGAAAGTTAGAGGTTTAGGGAACTTAGTGAGAGAAAGTGAAAGATATTATTATGAGCTCCAACTCTACCTTGCAAGGTAGAGAGTATTTATAGTCTTACATAAAATGCCACACAACGGGAGCTGTGGATCGTGCATACAGCTGGTAAAGACCGTCCAGTCCTCCACGGTGTTACTTAACTAAATACTACTTAGCTTAAAATAACTACGACTCACGAACTTTATAACGATTACATATACTTGAGGTGACCGACTCTTTAATACCGGAATTCTAATTCTAACAATCTCCCCTAAGGAGGTCACCTCAATCATGTACTAAAATTACATTGAATACAAGCAGATATTACATAAAAATTGATCTTGCATTCTTGATGTAGTGCTTTGCTCAAGCTCGTAGTTATTGATTCTTCTCATTGCATGTTTGGTTAATCCATGTGGAGGTCTTTATCGATCCACGTGATAATAATTTTGAGCCGACTTTTGAGATCATCGCCTATCAAGAATCTCCGAGGCATCCATTGTGGTGTTGGTATTATGTGATGTTGTGACTTTCGGACCGACATGCTCACATTCGGATCATGATATCTTCTCATCGAGTAGCGGAAGCTTTCGCTGATTCATGATATTGGCGGAACAGAAAGCGAAGCATGGAGTGAAAATATCGAGTCATTGATGCACTTATCATGATTTCGAGAGATGAATGTATTGTGTGAGCATGCGGCTATGGATTGACCGCTTCATTACGATCACCGCAAACGTCGGGCGACGCATACAACAGTTAGCAATAAAGCATAAAAGTGTCTTTGACCACTTTAGTTGAATCGAGGTACACGCCCACGGTTCCCGTTGATCGAGACATGTACCGCCTGTGATCGGTATAATTACGAAGAATTTCCTTGACAGGTTTCAGCGTTGCTCTAATTTGTTCTCAAACCGAACATCTCAAAGAATACAACACGGAGTGAGTGAACCAAATAATTTAAGTCCACCGATTGATGAAAAGAGATTTGAAAAACAATCGTATTGCTCAATAGAAATTGTTTTGCAATACAACGAAGGTTTTATTGAAAATCAATTATCAATCATGAAAACACCTTTTGGTTTGAAAAATTAGTACACGGTCGATGTGCTAAAGAAAAGAGTTATTAAGCACAAAGACCGGTTTTCAAAGGTATCCGTCAATCCATAACTCGAACCAGATTGATTCAAGAGATTGAATCGCCCCACTATTTCTGCTCGGTTGTCACATGGTTGATCTATATAATAGATCTCACATGCCACCTACCAGAGATTGTTTGATGTTGGCTCGAAGGTTTTCCATCTTCACCGTGAATATGTTCACATATCACTCGGATGTTCCGCAAAACCACAAGGATAATGCGTAGGACTCAAGATATGATCTCTCTTTCCACATTGTGTGAAACAGAGAGTCTTCATTGAAAGTGTCCTAATGAGATTTATTGATGATCTCGTGGCTCTAGACTCAATATGTGCATATTTGGATCCCGTGGGAGACTAGGAGAGGTCTCTCTTCAATATCAACGATCTCTAAGAGAAAGTCGATAGATAATGTTGGTTCCCGTGAGAATGAAAAATTCCTTTAAGAGGATCTTGAGTGGTTTGGAAAGTTGAAGTGCGATGCGTCATTGGGTCCATGACGCCTTGTCTTCAATACCGATGTTACCATCGGTAGCATATGAATTGAACCCGGTTTACGCCCTAAGGTTGAATAAATGGAGGGCTATTTGTTTTCACCCTTTTCTCATTCAATTCTTTTAATTCTTCAACCCCTTCATTGCTTACCGAGACTTCATTGCAAGAACCTTGTTAGGTTTGTTCCAAGACTTGCTCGCCTCATCCGCACTCTTCCCATATCTCACTTTGCTCCTTTTATCATCATACCTAAGGACTTCTACACTAACTAGTGGATTGTCCTCGGTAGATCCCTCCGATTCGGCGGATCATGGGAACCAATACCTAACCTTATCATCCTTATATCACCGTACATAAAGTAAAGTTGGTCGGTCTATTTGGTATTG
Organism: Chrysanthemum lavandulifolium; assembly: GCA_022545495.1. NCBI lineage: Eukaryota > Viridiplantae > Streptophyta > Magnoliopsida > Asterales > Asteraceae > Chrysanthemum > Chrysanthemum lavandulifolium. The sequence goes on from CM040238.1 coordinate 6,546,038, forward strand.
TTCATCTGCCATTGGAACCAATTGAAAACCATTTGAAAATCAATCCAGATACTTAAGATGTATTATCAAAGCATTTTGTACCTGAATTGTTTTTGATATTTTTAGAACGAGAACTCCCCCTCAACATGTGCATCAAATATTTGAAATCGTTTTGCACATGGAGGCAAGAGAAAGAATTAACTTCTTTGATTACCATTTTCTAAATGATATCAACATCACTTCCCTAATCAAGACAAGTAGATAAAGCATTTTGGGGAAGGATGAGGTTTTCATAATTTTGCTCCCCCTCAATATGTGCCTCAATGTTTGAAAAGAGTTTTGCACATACTAGAGGGAACCTGCACATTGAGATAAATGATCACGTTTCAAATCATAGGTGTAAGATAGAAGCTCCCCCTCAACATGTGAATGGAAAATTTGAAATCGTTTGTCACATGCAGGGAGGATAACATGTACATCCTTGTAAAACCATTTACCGAATCCTCAGTTTAAGTCCAATTTAAATCACAAATTCTCCCCCGATCACAATTATCAAATCATTTGAGATTTGTGATCTCTTATAGATTTAAATTGATTTTGAAAGCTTTTGAGGAGAATTGTGACTTGATTATGAAAGCGTTTTAACTGATAAGGATCGGATTTTAAAACTTTACTCCATTGATAAAACATGCATGAATATCTTTTGAAAACAATTTAATGCCAAATAACTTTTTAATTTAATTGAAATCATTCTCCCCCTCAATCAATGACATAGGTTGTTGATTGAGAGATTGATATTTTGACAAATAAGTCCAGATGATTATCAAAAATAGAGTCCGAGTTATTTTTAAAGCGCTTAGTTTTCAAGCAGATAAATGTTTATAGAATCGAGCATGGAATTTTGAAAACATGATAAAGTATGGCTCGTTCTTTCTTTGAAAAGCGGGTTCTTGCTGAAGTGACAATAAACCATTGTTTCTCTTTCCCCAAAATAATTTTTTTTTTTTTAACATTCGAACAACATCTAAAGTCCGTGTCATTCTTTGAATGACATCTCAAAGACCGAGATATAATCGAATCGAGGAAAACATGACAAAAGGACAATATTTTTGGAATTTTTTTTTCAAGATTTTCAAATTTTTATGGATTTTGAAGGTTTTATATTTTTCTATTTGATTTTTGAATAGATATATACAAGAGATAGATGAAGATAGACCTTTACTCCTCGCCTTCCTCCGAAGTCGTTTGAGTGTTTCGGTTGAAGGCTTTTCAAGCCAAGAGGTGGAAGAATAAACTCAAAACGTTCTCTTGGAAGAGCTTTGGTGAAGATGTTCGCTAACCGATATTCGAGACCTCACAAAAATAGTTCCACCACACCTTTTTCCACTTGTTGCTCGATGAAATGATGTCGAATGTCGATATGCTTTGCTCTTGAGTGTTGAACGTTGTTGCATGAGAGAGCAATAGCACTTTTATTATCACAAGATGAGAGGATTTTGTTGAATTCAAAGCCATAGTCGATAACCGAGATCTCATCCATAAGATTTGAGCACAACAAGATGACATGGCTATGTATTCAACCTACGTAGAGGAAATAGAAGTACTCATTTGCTTTTGAAGACCACTCACAAGCTTATCACCCAAAACCGAGCACCTCCATATGTACTTCGACGAGTATCTTGACACCGCATGATCAAGATCTCGTGCATAGGTCGTTAGTGACATGCCGGTGTCCTTCTCGTACCAAAGACCCATATTGATGGTTCCTTGGAGATACCGAAGACCCGCTTAATCGCTTAAGGTGCTTTTTAGTAGGCTTAGCACGGTATCTAGCACATGCAAACAAATGAACAAGATGTCTCGGTCTACTAGTCGTGAGATACATCGGGATCCAATCATACTACGATATTTTGTTTGGTCAATCATGATCCCCGAGTGGTCCTCATCTAGTTTGGTTCGATCAATCATGGAAGTGTCAGCTGTGGTCACTTGAATCAAATCCAAATTTCTTTAAGATCTCGATTGCATATTTAGATTGATTTATGAAAATGCCTCCGGACTTTGCGAAATTTGTAATCCCAAGAAAATGACATTTGTCCCATCATTGACATTTGAAATTTTGAACTCATTTCATTTGAAAACGATCACATTCCATTGGGTCTGCCGAGGCAAAATAATATCATCAACATAAATTTGAACATGAATTAAATGTTTGCACGACTTCCGGTAAACAATGTTGGATCAATCGCTCCTTTGCTAAATCCGGTTGATAGAAGAAACTTGATGTGGTATCATACCATGCCCTTGGAGCTTGCTTTAAACCGTAAAGAGCCTTCTTCAAACGATAAACGTGAGTAGGATGCTCTTGATTTACAAATCCTTCAGTTACCGACGAGACGACTTCTTTAAGGTTTCCGTTCGTAAATGCCGCCTTCACATCCATCCGATAGACTACCATGTTCTTACTAGCAAGATTAGCCAAAAGATTACGATTGCCTCGATTCGAGCAACTGGAGCAAAGATTCTTCAAAGTCAATACCTTCTTCTTGACGATAACCTTTAGCTACTAACCTAGCCTTATTTTTCAAAACATCACCATGCTCATCAAGCTTCACTTTGAAGATCCACTTAAGAGCAATGATCGTAGCACAACGGAGTGGTACTAATTCCCATACATCTAATCGATCAAACTCATGAATTTCATCTTGCATGGCATTGAACCAAATTGTCTTCATTCATAGCGTTTAACATCTTTAGGTTCGATCTTTGAGAGTCTGAGTTAAAGAAGCACCATAAGGCATCGTAGCAAGTTGTTTACAGTGGATACCGGACGAGAAGGATTTCCTATGATGTTGTCTAATGGATGATCGTGAGTCCATTTTACGAGGTGTTCATATGGTAGTTGTTGAGGGACCAAGTAGCAGTCGATGTCTCAAGAAGATGGTTACGATGAAGATTCGGGAGCAAATATGTTTTCAAATGGAGCATCTTCGGGGAGTAGCAAGGGATTAACTTCATCATTGATGCGAAACATTTCCATGATGTACATTTGAAGAATGATGATTTGTTGATGAGACGGAAGGATCGAAGCAGCGCTTCTTGACTTAAAGATATTGAGACCGAGGATTGACTTCATTCAGGGAATATGGAGCCTACGTAGTAGGAATCGACACCTCATTAGTACTTGGATCATAAAGTTCATCAAACATAGGATCAAGCAATTTCTTTAAATCATCTTGGATGGAGGTACATATGGAGTTTCTTGAGAAGAGTTTGGAACAAGGGATGAACCAATGGGACTTTTGAAGTGCGGGTCTGAATCGGATTGTCCAGAGCCATTTGACCGGTCACCATCAAACGTAACGTGAATTGTTTCCATGATATTTCGGGTTCTTTTGTTGTAGATTCGGTATCCCTTTTGTTTGGTGCATACCCTACAAATACTCTAATGTCCGCTTTAGCACTAAGTTTGCCTAAGTCTTGACCTCATTAGTTGGATAACACAATGCACCAAACACATGAAGGAAAGAGAGATTAGGTTTTTGTTGTGGACAAGTTCATATGGAGTTTTTCCATGAACGGTGTGAATCGTGGAACGATTTTGTGTAGTATGCAAGGCAATAGCTTCACCAGAGAAACATTGGAACCTTTGAGTAAATCAAGATTGTTCTAGCGGCTTCTACAAGAGTTCGATTTCGTCTTTCAACTACACCGCTCGTTGAGGAGTTCGTGGAACACTTCTTTGATGGTCGATTCCAATGCTTTCATAAAATTCACTAAGTTGTTTGTTGACAAACTCGGCCCATTGTCTGCTACGATAATTACGACGGTTTTGTTAAGTCGAACTCGCACTGCTTGATGAGTTTGATGATGATATCGTGAGTTTCATCCTTTGTCCTTAAGAACTTGACCCGTGTGAATCTAGAGTAATCATCAACCACAACTAACACATATTTCTTCCCAAAGATATTCTCGCACCTCATTGGTCCACATAAATCCATATGAATCATATGAAGAACTTCGTGATGTAGTTAGTAGGTTTGGGTTTATGGGCATACTTCTTGCTTTTTCCCAATTGACATGTTGAACAAAGATGATCCTTTTCGTATTGAGTCTAGGTAAACCTACAACTAAGTCCTTTCTCGTGAGATCATTGATGGTGCGAAGTTCGTGTGATTGAGACGACGATGCCATAACCATGACTTTGTTTTAGAGGCCTTTGACGAAGCAAATTGGAGAAGACTTCATCATATCTTCGATAGAGATGATGTATAGATTTGAACCACGTGAACCTCTTAAAAGTTCCTTACCATCAAGTTCTCTACGAAGCGGTGTATGTTTTCTCAAGGCTACTTCTAGATCGAATCGCAGAATTGACCAACAGAGAACAAGTTGTGACCAAGACCTTCTACATAGTAAACCACGGAGATAACACTTTTGCCAACAACATAGTCTCCATAACCCATAATAGCACCGAAATGATCATTCCGAATCTAAGCGTCTCGATGAATTTGCTCACGAAGTTCATGAGCCGCGACCGGTCGCCAATCATATGCTTGGAACAAACTGAGTCCGTGTACCACGTAAGCGATTTGAACGATATGCGGTTGAACACGCATAAGAATGGATAATCGGATAATTGGGATCCCCATGCAAGAATGGGTTCCATTTGGTTAGTAACAATGGTTGGAACACCCACATCGAAATAGAAGCATTCATATCGTAAAATAAGGCAATGGAATCATTGTGAATAGATGCGATACTAGTGTATCAGATAGCCCCTGCTCACGGTGTGCTCACTTCTTAGGGAATAGTTCTACCAAGAGGCATCTATTTTCTAGTGGGCATTATCTCGATTAGTCTTATAACCAACTGTATCCAATAATAGCCTATCTTACTAAATGTTCTTCTGTGGGTTTCACTATTTTCTAACTTTCTTTCGTTTTGCCTTTTAGCCTTCTTAGCATGAATTTTAGCATTAACAATATTAATCGGACAATTAACATCATGAGGCAAAACATTAACACTACATTAATGATTAGAAACAAAATTCAAGCGACATCAATACAAGGTTTGCAAATAGTATCGAATTCGAATTAATTACATGACGCCTATGGCTAATACTAGAATCAACACGATTCGCTTTATTGGTTCAAACTTAAAGTTCCTAGATTGTTCTTCTACTTTTTCCAAAGGCACATTCTTAGCTCATGAGGTCCTATCATTCCTTGTATTGTCTTGAGACTTTGACCGCTCCCTTTAATGTCACCGACACTCTGTAGAGGAATGGGAACATGAGTTGGTTTTACAACTCTTTGCATCACTGCTTAGATGTCTTTGGGATCTGAACTACATGCAGCACACTAAGGTTCACTTTCTTAAAACTAGAAGTGCTGGGATTTGTACTCCTAGAGGCACACTTGAGTTCTCTTTCTTAGCATTGACAGATCCGAATCGAACTACTTAAAGGCACACTAAGATTCACATTCAAAACATTGGGCATCGAGCATGGAATCAACGGATTAACTCTCTCACCTAAGGACTTTGGGCATATTGTGATCAAGCATTCTAGGATTTCTTGAGATCGTTTGGCATATAAGCATGCATGTCCAATTGCATTATCATGAGGTTTCTAACTTATCCTCTTCAACAATCTCACGCACATTCTAGGCAGTCCTTAAGGGATGAGAAGTATGTTTGAACAACAAGTTTGTTGTTCCGAGATGAGAGGACATATTTCATGACAAAGCATATTTATTACAAGAGTGAACCTTTGATACACCATTCTCCCCATTGGTCATTGGCATTTTCCCTTTTACCCGACTCTTCGATTCTCAATTTTCTTTTGCAATGAAGCTATTTGTTCGTTATTTTGTTACGAGTGACCTTTATTGATTCAAATAACTCATTGAAATGACGTTTAACCTTTTCATTTTCTTCTAGAAAACTTTCGCTTTCCTTTTGTAGTGCATTTACTAGGTTTTGAAGATGAAACGTTTGAGAATTCGAGAATCTAAAGGAGGAGGCATTTGGGAGCTGTCATATTGTTCGTTTGACCCTTTAATTGAGAGATTTGGGCTTTCAACTTTTCGATCGTGTTGCAATGAGCTTGAATCTGCTCATCACGCTTGTTAATTTGAAAAGCGCATCAAACTCGAGCATCCGAGGATGTCTTGATATTTGAAGTTTTGACATTTTCTTTAAGATGTTGATATTTTAGTTGTAAATTAAAATGCTCAACTTCTAGTTTAGAAAATGTTTAACCAAATTGTCGTGATCATCCGCTCAATTTTCTCGCTTAGTTCGTAATTAGTTTTTCAAGCTCAATGACATGATGGTGGGAGACTTTCGTGGCAAGATAATTCATGAAATTGAGAAGCATTAATAGAACAATTTGTAGAAGTGAAAACACATCTTGAGCAATACATTCGTAAATCAGTTCTCATTTAGTGTATGCAAGTTCTTCCTCTCAATCTCATTATATTTTAGTGCTCGCTCATAGTCACTAACTTCAACTATCATTGCATCAAATTCTTTTCCATTCCTTAATATCAAGATGTATCCCCTTTTAAGACTCTCAAAGTGATCTTTTAGAAGTTTAAAGAAAGGCATGACCTCGTTAAATAGCATTCTTTTGTTTGTTCAAAACCCTTTCCCTTCAAGAATCCCGTGGGTGTGATCCTTTTCTTACAAGTTTTCTCAAAATCAACAAATAGTTGAAAAATAACATATTGACCGATTAAGATCTTGCTTTTAGTAGCAATCGCTCTAGGAACTAGATGCATTGGCGTATTGGGAGGATACACACTGTTTTAGGCATTTTCCTAAGGGAGGATTTGTTTCAACAATATTTTACGCTCGCTTATCTAAGTCCATTTTCCGAACACTTGTTCGGGAGTCAACAATGTTTGAGGCTTAAACATGTTCGTGGAGATCCTCCTTTTTGTAGTCATGGGGAGTGATAATTACTTTCTTCTCTTTGCTTTTAGGATCATTTAGTTTCTTATTCATCTTCTCCTAGTGATTTCATCTAATTTCTTATCTTCCTCTCTTTCAAGCAACTAGGTTTTGTCTAGGTTTAAGAATCTCATTGCCATCATAGATCACACTTTGAGTCGCTTTTGCTATCTTCCCGCACTGTGGTTGGGTTTATCAATAATGGGAACACTATGCTTATCGCTTAAAACTCTATGCTTTGTGATCATGTGAGCGATCTGAATGGTGTTCCTTGTATGTACAACTTGTTTTCAAGTTTGTTTTCAAGGTTTTCGATTAGAAAATCTCTCAAGAGTTTTGATTCCTTTGCATTAAATTCTTGCTTAAGCATTTTCACATTTTCTTGAAGTTCTTGTTTTGCTTAGCGCTTTTAGAAAGCTTTTCTTGCAAGGAATTTAATTCTTGTTTTAATACTTCTTCTCTAAAATTACTTTTTCTAATGATGGTACGCACTTGGTCATCCATTTCGCTTCACGAGTGGTCAACTCAAATTTTGCACGTTGTTCATAAATAGCAACACGCTCTTTATAGGTATTTAGTTGTAAATTACGTAATCATCGGGGCACATGCGGTGTATTCATAAAAACATAGTCATTGTTGATCGCAGAAGATGCATCACTTGGTACAACTTCACTTTCCTTTGTTTCACATATTGATCATATGGGACAACATTGATATTACCATATTTTCAATATTTGATTCAATAGTTTCAGCTTGATTGTACTTTGTCATGCATCTTTGCACATCAAGATCATCGCACAATTTTAATACCTCGAGATGAGTTTGTCTTTGGATGGGCCAGCTTGTGGTGAAGAAGAGACCTTGGGAGAAACCATTGGAGAAATGCTAGCCATAAAAATTGTGTGTGCAGAGGTCCATCATCCACATCTCGAGTCGTATGCATCACAATCGGCCGACTTGAAAGGCATTCGATGATTGTGACCTATCTCCGAATAGGCCGCTCATCCACATCGCATCATAGGTCTTGGCATTGCCCTCAAGAAGAAACAACAATTCCTCTTCATCCAAAGCAAAGACCATTATCCCGAGCTTGTACAAAGATCTTATCTCCGAAGTAATCGGCGATTCGTGGATGTTTTGGAGATGTGCGCCTTGCAATGTGTCCTCACCACCACAGTTATAACATTTGATCGGCTTAGCTTGACCTTGATTACCATTCCTTCCTCGATTACGATTACCAACATAACCTCTACCACCTCCCTCTTCCCCGATCATCTTGCTTTCCCGAATGGTTGCACCACGATCCTCCCATCTTTAACAAAGAGCTTGATTGTGTGGGTTAGATGTCGCTCGAGGTTGTTGTTGGTTTGTGGGAGAGAATTCATGTTTTGACTAATCGTAAGAGGAAGTTGATTAATGATGTTACCACGTGTGCATCAAAGATCATCTTGTTTGAACATAGGATCGTGAATGAGTTTGTGATTACCATTACCCATGGGTATGACTTGAGAGGCTTTGGTTGTGATTCGATGTTTGAGTAGAAGGCGGTGAGTCATTAGATGAGCTTGTCTCTCCTCGTTGGTTTTGAACCGATTAAGAATCATTTTTCAAACATAGCATGTCTCTCATTTCAAGGAGGAAGGCATAGAGTTGCTCATAGTTTGTATTCTTCAATCCTTTAGTGAGCTTCACAGAGGTGACAAACTTGTGCCATTCGGGATTCATGTTGTTCACAAATTTTGAGTTCGGTGAATGTTAGGCATAGTCATTCGATGTTCCTCATATCATTCACCAACTTATGAAATCTCACATAGTGCTCATAGACACTCTCATCCGGTTTCATCTTGAAGTGTTCAAATTGTCATAGAGTTGTGATTCTCTGCTTCCATAGTTAATTCAGAACACGAGAAGCATCATGACATTATCCCATAACGCCTTTGCTTCGTGTTGTGATTGATCGCCTTGTAGATGTCTTTAGGAAGACCTTGAAGAACAATGTTAAAGCCCGATATCAAGATCAAATCTCTTTTCTCATTATCATCAAGCTCATCATACATCTTTGGTCCATCCATTCCGTAAATCGAGTTCCATCTTCAGCAGATATCAAGTACATCTCTAGTCGCCTCAACTCGACACGGTCCTTCATCAATGGATTTGAGAATGTTGACACCATTTTCCTTTCCAAGACAAGACAATCGATTCGCTGAGCCCAAGAATCATAGTCGCCTCATCAAGCATGGGTGGACGAGTATCGAACCACCGCTTGAACGCCCTCGACAAAGTGGAGATGATTGTAGAAACGTTGGTAGACATGATGACAAATTAAACGGATTTTATAACTCTATGATTAAACGGGAAATAGATTCTTTCACGGATTTTACTAAATCAAGAGAAAACCGTAAAGAAATCACCCAAGTCGCTAGAAAATTATGCACCAAGTCGCTATCTTCTAATTCGCTATTCCACTAAGTCGCTAAAGTCCCAAGTCGCTAAACAAAAGCCAAGTCGCTAAATAGCAACTCGCTAAGTCTCTAGTCGCTAGCAAAATTTTGGCAAAGAATTGCCAAGATACAAGTCGCTAATGAATCAAGTCGCTAAATAGCAACTCGCCACTTACCAAGTCGCTAACACCAAGTCGCCACCCGTAGTGAAGCATCCACTACTTGTCTTGTTAGTCGCTAGGCCTAAGTCGCTAACTCCACTAACTGTAACTCGCTACAAAATGTAAAGCAAGTCGCTAGCAAGAAAGAAACCAGAGGTCAAGTCGCTAGCAAGAAAAACATCACAAACATCACTTATCAATCCAAAACAACCCAACCAAGATTATTCAAGCTACCAAATGAAAACCTAAACACTTGTGATGATTCTAAACATAAAAGTACTAACAAAATCCAAGCTTTAACACAAAAAATCAACCAAATGATGCACAAACCACTAAACTTTTTCAAACTCAAAAACCACTAGAAATCCAAAGATGTGCAAGATATGATCTAACCATGGCTCTTGATACCAATTGTTGGAAATTTAATTTCACATACACATCAAACCATAACACAAAGTAGGCGTATAAGTGGAATTCTAGAGAGAGAAAGTTAGAGGTTTAGGGAACTTAGTGAGAGAAAGTAAAAGATATTATTATGAGCTCCAACTCTACCTTGCAAGGTAGAGAGTATTTATAGTCTTACATAAACGCCACACAACGGGTCGTGGATCGGTGCATACAGTGGGTAAAGACCGTCTGTCCTCCACGGTGTTACTTAACTAAATACTACTTAGCTTAAAATAACTACGACTACGAGCTTTTAACGATTACATACACTGAGGTGACCGACTCTTTAATACCGGAATTCTAATTCCTAACAGTTGGAACTTAACAAGCACCATATCTTACGGATTGAACTCAACCTCTTCAATTACGAGTTATCCTTGTCGACGCGAGAAATCATACCGTTCTACTAGTAATTCTTCGATCAGAACCACTTTAGACGATCCCGGTGGATAGGAATAACCGATGGCAAATGACCGCATAAAGCTTGATATGGAGTCATCTTAATGCTACTATGGAAACTAGTACTATAGCAAGATTCAACCCCCGTAACAAACGCACCCATTTTTAGGCCAATCCCACACCATAGCCCGTAGATATTGCTCTAGCCCACGATTGACAACCTCCATTTGCATGTCCGTCTGCGAATGATAGGACGTGTTATGATTCAACCGAGTACCACTAGCCTTAAATAGTTGCTTCCGTAATTTACTAACAAAGATGGATCATGATTGGACACGATAGTTTTAGGGAACCCATAATGTTTAACCACTATCTCCATGAATACCTCACCTACCTTAGAAGCATTAAAACTTGTCAAGAATGTCCAAAGTGTGCATACTTAAAAATCTATCCACCACCACAAAATAATTGTCAAACCCTTGGAAACCGCAACCCCGTGATAAAATCCATAAAACATCCTCCCAAACCGCGATTATGGTCTGTAGAGGCTGCAACAATCCTCATGGCGCTGCGTTGAATATTTGGTTTGTTAAAAACAAGGCATTGCTTGATAAAATCCTCAATCGATTTCGCATGCCCTTCCAAAAACAAAGCGGATAATCCTACCAACATTTTCTTTATACCGCCACGCCTGCACTAGCGCGATTGCAAAATTCGACAACAATAAAGTCTTCAACTTGATTGACGCCACGATGTAATAACAGATCCCGATAAATTAACAAACCTTGATCACATCAAAATCCCATCGACTTTCCCCATGATCCAACTTCGATTCAACTGCTGTAACACCTCCATGGTCTCATTCTCACTTCTTAAATTGGTAATCAACCCTACCAACATTTGACTCATAGCCTTGAATGTCACGTGACACTTTAATCCTCCTCATACATTCGTGAAAGAGCATCAACTACTTGAGTAGTCATCAACAATTACTAGAATGTAGCGTTTGCCATTAATCGTCTGCACACACATCGGGCCACACAAATCCATGTGAAGAAGATGAAGCACATGCTGGGAGCTGCGTTCCACTTTTGAGGAAAAATGAGCACGAGTGCTTTTCCCTTGTTCACAAGCTGATCATAGATGATCTTTAGAATACCGAAACCTTGGAAGACCTTCAACTAGTTTGTATCATGCAAGATTGGTTATGGTTTGAAAGTTCAAGTGTGAAAGTCGTCATGTGCTCGATAAGGTTTTAAAATGTACCTTTTGAGGGTCGTTTAAGCCCTTATTTGATCACTTTGTATCCGTTATTACTTAATATCGCTCCTTTTCACTTTTAGGTCTCTTCAAGGCAAATTGCCGGAATGGCACTTATTTGGACCTAAAAGGCGGATATCTGAAGAAAATGGCCAAAGTCAAGAATCGAGACACTCAAGTCTTTGAAATAAGCGGACGCAAGGTCAGTGTTATCTATGACGCCGTCGAGCACTTTGTGACTACCAAGAGCCAAATTGCTTATTTACAAGTGACGGTGTCGCTTTAAAAGAGTAGGTCGTCGCAACTCGACGGCCCAGATTTGATCCAGACGGCGCCGAGAGGTCAAGAGGACGACGTCACAAGCATAAGGTTACGCCGCCGCAAGACCAATATGGCCAAGACGAAACCCTAATGACGGCTACCCGGCGGCCACAAATCATAAGGTGACGCTGTCGCTAATGTAATCTTATATATAGAATCCAATTTTTCGCTTTTAAGTGTGTAGTCTTTTGGAGTAAAACCTAAACCGAACCAAGGTTGTCTTGTACAAGATTTTAGGGTTCCAAACCCTATCTTACACCAAGATAAGTGCTTTACTTTATTAATTCAATTATGTCTTCAATTATTTGTGTGTATGCTTGCATGTTCTCCATGTCCGGCTAATTTACTTGTGTGTTTGCTTAGGAATATGAAACTTAACTATTGAATATTGATTGGTTGTCTCTTATCTTAATTGTTAATGATCTAGTAATGCGATAGGTCATTCGTTGTGTAGTTAATGCTTGATTAATCTTTGTGAACCTTAGACTATAACACCTAGAGTAGTTGTAGGCTAAACCATCCAAAGAGTACCTTAGAGTTAGAGTTTATAAATCCTAGAGATTTTGTAGGCGAGGCCCTTTGGTAGTTTCAAAGAGTTAGGGATAAACGCATACCCTACGACCTTAGACACATAACGCAATTAAGAATAAGGACGTGATAATTCAACCATCAATAGGAGATAATTAAGGAGTAATAAAACCTAAGTAGACACATCTTTAAAATATCATACGAGCACACAATAATTAGACATAGACTACCTCACCTTAGTTAATTAGATAATTAGATAATAGTGTAATCGGAGAAATACCAACCCCAAATCCAAACCCCGAGATTCGTGCCTTTCCATTTCCTAAAAACATAAAAAGATAAAAAATAATCTTCCTCAACCCCAACCTTAGCGTAGTAACTCCTCACTAGCATTCCTATTCCTCTAGAGAACGATATCAATTCCGTGGCTTACCCTAATACTACACTACAACGATTAGGTTCACCGCCTGGGGTGTTGAAAACTTGCTCGATGAAAAGGAAGTTCCTTTGACCCGAACGACGCGTGTAGCGTTATTCTAATGAATTTGTGAGTGATCTTAGAGATATCCAAAAGGAGACAGTGTAAGGTTGGTTGAATTTGATAAATTTTGTGCTTGTGTGGCTTCTATTCAACGATCATTGTTAGAATCAACTCCTTTTAGTGAGACCCTGAAATTTTTGAGAAAAGCCTCCTAAGCATAAACCATCGATTGTCACAATTTGAGGAAATGGATAAGGAGGATTTATCCAACCTTAGGCATCATGATCAAAAGACCTAGTTTTAAGAACATGGAACCTAAACCCGAACAAGATTATGAGATGGTTAGAGTTGAACCACCTATTTGCATGTGTGGGATAGATTTCAAAACATATGACACACATGAGGAACTTTAGGCAAATGGAATATAGTGATCAAAATTTTGAGAATGATTCTTATGAATCGGACCAAGAATTTGAAATGGCTAAAGAAGGATTTGAGATACTTTGGAGTGTATTTGGGTTAGATCATACTAATGAACATTTAGGAGATATAGATATAATGGAGAATGAGGTGGAAACCCAAGCCCACAAGCCCTACCATCACTGAGGAACACACATCGCCTATAACTTACCGGAAGAAGTAGAAGAGACTATAGGAACCCGATTGATATAGAAACTTTGGACCAAACACCACTAGAGAATGTAGGTTTAGATGCTTGTTGTCATGAGCTCTCTTAGTCCTGGGAAGTTCCTAATTTTGATGAACCGAGCCTCAACCAAAAACCTTACCCAATTTTCCGCCTTTAGATGTGAATCTTGAATTGAATTAGGCCCCAATCCACCCATCAAAATAAATAACTGGGTAGTTGCTTGATAAAGGTGGTAGACTCTAGGCCATGTAGAGTGGAAGCTAATATAGAGTAACCCATGACCTTACACACTTATATCACCCATTCATGGTTGATAACAAGAAACATTATGGGTTTAAACCGGGTTTATTAGGTCAAGATGGATCCTTAACTAAGAATCTTTTGAAGTTGATAGAAGATGATCCATTTTAGGAGAGAGATTTGATTCACCCGCTACACCAATAGAATTAGGTAAGGTTATAATGAATGGAGCACACTCCTTCGAGCATATAAATCACCCATCACCCTCTCCTCACGTAGCAAATTTCCACCCTAAGGGTGTGTATCGCTACTATCACCCGCACTTAAGCTTAAGTGTAGGAAAACCTCCCTTTATCCGTTAAATAAGGGTAGAGTCAAGCTCGTGACTCGAACAAAAACAAGCGCTTCGAAGGCAACCCATGTGTATTTGTTTTTCATTTTATTTATGTGTCATATATCCATTTCATTATTGTATGTTCTCATGTTTGAATTTGTGAAAATGCTTTATTTTGTCATTAACCTCGCCTTAATTACATATAAAGTTATTTTACAAAAGGGATAAATGTAGGGAGGATTACACACGTTTTCAAAAGAACGTGAACATGAGAATTACGATTATTGAAAGAGATATATGTGTGAGTCAAATGCTTGTATCGAGTCATAATGGATGTTTTGCGTAAATTTTTTCATATTTTAAAGATGTAAATTTTCCAATTTTTCCGTAAAATCGCAGACCGCTTTTTGTCGGGATAACCGACGGCTTCAGATCGCAACCGACGGCGCCGTGAAGGAGTAAACACCTGTTGATTACTTTTTTTCTCGTTTTTCGAGCTACTTATAAATTTTGGAATTTTCTGTGTCTTAATTTTCCGTAAATTTGTAAACATCCATTCCACAAGCATTATATCCTAGTTTAGTAGAGTCTTATATATATTATTACCGCAATTTTACGAGAAGGTTTTGTTTGTTTTCTTCAAGTGTGTGTTTTATTTATCAAGAAGAAGATACATAAGGTTGGAAGGAGCTTTTCACGCATATATATTCTTCTTGAAAGGATTTAACCAATACTTCACACACGGATCCTACCGAGCTAATCGGGAGTATTAGTTTTTTTCATTTTTATTACCTTCTATTATCATAACTTTGATACTTTTGGGAACATTGGGGACAATGTTCGCTTTAAGTGTAGGAGGGAAAATAAAACGGAACTTTGAAACTATGCTTATCCTTGATTATTTGCTTTGTCCAATTGTATTTGTGTAATGAACCATGAGAAAATGTCGGTTAGGGTAATTTTGGCACCAAATTTAAAATTTTTCATAACATATAGGAGTGGGCCATTAGTCTTAACAAAAGCGTCTCACGGATAGGAAGTTACATGACTAGCACAAAAACCCTTTACCACTTAAATTCCACCCAAAATGTGAGGATCACCCTTAGATTAGTAGGAATTAAAGCATTTATGTTTAATGCTTAGAGTGTGAACCGGTAGTATAATTGATTCTAGAACTTGTTTTGTGATGCATCCCGAGATCGCTAGTAAGACTACACTTCTGTAGTTAGGAATAACTAAATGATAAGAGGCATTATGATAACCCTTGTTTGATACCCGTAATATAATTACTTCTTCCACATCGTTGAGTAATTCCCCACACCTTTGCGTTGTACTCATCTTTAGTACACGATACCCTAGTTAACCCCTCGTAGCCTATCCTTTTCGCGGTTCTCGTGATGTTTCGGTTTTCCGAATATCAATGAAGAGCATTGTTTACACCCCACCCCAAATGTACACCCAAATCGCTTTAGCCTACCTTGTATGCACTCACTTTTAGTGCATTATTGTTATCACCCTAAAACCCTTAGTTCAATTATCTAGTTGCTTGCATGAGTTGCTAAGTCGAGTCATATCCTTTGTATACGCTTTGGGACGATTGGGACTCATGGAAAGGTTAAAGTTTATGAAATGACGGAAGGGAATGTTAAATTCAAATTCCTTTGTTTGCTTAATAATGTACTCCAAGTGTTTTGATCTTTTAATTGGTCAATTTAGTGTTAGAGTAATAAAACTAAAGTGTAGGGATGTGCCTATAAATCCCTATCATTTTGATGTTACCGTAGAGGATGGTAGAGTAAAAGTGTATGAAAAAAAAAAATAGAAAAGAGAAAAAAGAAAAAATAGAGTGTTGAAAAAAAAAGACATACGGGCTACCATCCTACATCTATCCTTTAAATTTATGTTTGTGTGTTTCATTATCTAGAGTTTAGAGTGTCGAGTCTTGGCTTAGCAACGCCATTCTTCGATGCTTGTAACATAAAGATTTTTGACTTGCCACCACTAAATAGCCTATCCCACCAAACCCTTTGTTTCCTCACCAGAAACCTAACATTACAACCCTTTAAAAGACCTCTTTGATAGACTTTCCTAGGTGCTTATGCCAAAGCGATAGAGGTTTGATCTAGTCTCAAGCTTATGGTAATCTATGTACTAGGACCGGTTATTGAGTGTTTATCTTACATTTCCAACTTGTTATATTTCATATACACCGAGAGATGAGTACCCAAACACCCCATGTGAGGTGCTAGTATGTAATTTCCGTGCTTGTTATGACTTTTGCGTGGCTTATATGTGTTGTGGATTGTTCTAAACCAATGCTTCATGACCCCTAACTTATAAATTAATTAGTTAAAGCACATTTGCTTGAGGACAAGCAAATACCAAGTGTAGGGATATTTGATAAGGTTTTAAATGTACCTTTTGAGGGTCGTTTAAGCCCTTATTTGATCACTTTTGTATCTCATATTACTTAATATCGTTCCTTTTCACTTTTTAGGTCTCTTGAAGGCAAATTGTCGGAATGGCACTTATTTGGACGAAAAGGCGGATATAATGAAGAAAATGGCCAAAGTCAAGAATCGAGACACTCAAGTCAACGAAATACAAGGGGCGTTAGGTGTTATCTCGCGATGCCGTTGAGCAC
This sequence comes from Chrysanthemum lavandulifolium, assembly GCA_022545495.1. Taxonomy (NCBI): domain Eukaryota; kingdom Viridiplantae; phylum Streptophyta; class Magnoliopsida; order Asterales; family Asteraceae; genus Chrysanthemum; species Chrysanthemum lavandulifolium. The sequence goes on from CM040238.1 coordinate 6,562,879, forward strand.
ACTACCAAGAGCTAAATTGCTTATTTACAAGTGACGGTGTCGCTTTAAAAGAGTAGGTCATCGCAACTCGCACGACCTAGATTTGATCCGCACGCGCCGAGGCTAAAGAGGATGGCGTCACAAGGATTAGGTGACGCCGCCGCAAGACTAACGTGCCAAGACGAAACCCTAATGACGGCGTACGGCGGCGGCCACAAATCATAAGGTGACGCCGTCAATGTAATCTTTATATAGAATCCAAATTTTTAGCTTTAAGTGTGTAGTCTTTTGAGTAAAACCTAAACCGAACCAAGGTCGTTTTGTACAAGATTTTAGGTTCCAAACCCTATCTTACACCAAGATAAGTGCTTTACTTCATTAATTCAATTATGTCTTCAATTATTTGTGTGTATGCTTGCATGTTCTCCATGTCCCGCTAATTTACTTGTGTGTTTGATTAGGAATATGAAACTTAACTATTGAATATTGATTGGTTGTCTCTTATCTTAATTGTTAATGATCTAGTAATGCGATAGGTCATTCGTTGTGTAGTTAATGCTTGATTAATCTTTGTGAACCTTAGACTATAACACCTAGAGTAGTTGTAGGCTAAACCATCCAAAGAGTACCTTAGAGTTAGAGTTTATAAATCCTAGAGATTTTGTAGACGAGACCCTTTGGTAGTTTCAAAGAGTTAGGGATAAACGCATACCCTACGTGTTGTTCCCCGTTCACTATCATTTAAAACAGTTCAAGTTTATAAAACAAGTTAAAAGTGAACTATGACCGAAATTAACATAAAGAAAACACACTAAGTAATTTTCAACATCATATTCTTATTAGAAATAAATCAACAAAGAATACGCTACCCAAGTACTCATGGAATAGTACTGGGATTGAAATGACAAAGTTGGGTGATTCTCTCTAAGCTCGGGCTATGTCCGAGCACAACTCTTAGAGCTCATTGAGCTATCTCAGAACTAAGTTGTATTTGGAGGAGTGAAAAGATGGCTTCATGTATGTGTTTTACAATTCACAAGTTTAACCTTTCACTCCATCTCTTATGCTATTTATACATGTATGATATTTGACTCTTTCCTAAGTGACAACCGACATCATACGTAAGATAAAATATCGATGTATTTTGTCTCTTACATAAAGACTATTCTAGGTAAGAGACAAGATTACTTTCCTAAGTTCGGATGACACCGAGCCCCGATCTTTTGCCATTCGTGAAAGTTGACTTTGGTTGATAAGGACTTGCCTTATCTCGATTCAACCTTTCCCGCCTTGTCCCGCTCTTTCTTCGCCTTTACATCCTTCGCCTTCTACTTGGTTTGTCTTCATGTAAGAAGTTGGAGAGGAATCTTAGGGATTCGGTGAGTTATTGTCATCACCACCGAATCCATCATCTTCTTCTTGACCCGCCTTCACCCTTTAAGTTCCGCCTTCTTGAGTGGAGACTTCTTCTTTGCCTCTTCGAGTATCCTCGAAGACGACTCACCGAGAGACTATGCACCAAGGACTGTTGTGTTAACGGATTAAATACTTGGGCTATTTTCATTCAAATCCTAGATTAAGGGGTTGGGTATTTATCGAACCCAACAGCCTCCCCTATTTGGATATACAAATAGCCTAAGTGGTTGATCGCTGTGTTAGCAAGAGGCTTCTTCTTACAATCGAATGTACTAATGAATACAATAAGGAACACCGAGTAAATGAATAAAACATACATCGCTTATTGATCGACACATAGTTCCTATCACTAGTACAAAAGATAAAACAAAATGATGTCAATCCAGATGGATACCCAAAGGCTTCAAGCTTCACTTTCTTGGTGATGAGTGTTTCCGTCGGGATGGTCTCGATCTTCGCATTGTGTCTTGATGTAACTCGATGTTCACTGGGATTGGATCCGAGAGGCCACCGAATATAGTCGATCATTGCGCACCCACCCAAACCGATCAATGTCACCCATCTTTGAAGGTGGTTCCGTGAGAAATCAATGTGGAATAGCCCTCTTCGTGCTCTTCAATCACTAGACGATTTACAAACTTTACACCTCAGGCCTTCGTTGCATTCAAGGCCGTGTACTTTGATCTCGTGTTGAAATCAACTCTTTTCCTTTTGCCGCTGGAAGCTTGTGGTTGAGATCCTTTAGGTGCGGTCAAGGCAGTCAATTTTAGTTGGGTTGGTGCTTCCTCACCTTTCATATCTTTTGCTAAGCATCTTCATCGCCTCCGACCACCTTGTTTTGCTTCTTTCCAATGATCGGACCAAGTTCATCAAGTTCGGTGATCCCAAAGTCACCGAATTTTAAGTGGATCATGAACCTCAAAGTGTCTTTTGTCATCTCCCCGTAAACATTCATAGCCAATGGTTTGGTGTTGGGAATGATTTTGACATCGATGATTTTTTCAGAAGCCTTGGCTGGTCATTGTCCAGCTTATATTCTTTAATTCGCTTTGCCCGAGAGCTTCATTTTCTTTCTCTTTCTTCATACCGAGCCTCATTGCGGCCCATTTGAGTAGCCCCGAGCTTCCATGAACTTCCGTCTCGCTCGACCTTTTTGAGCTTGCTTGCATCTATTCCCACATTTTCACTTCTTGGCAATAACTTTGGTCAATGCCTCCTTAGTCTTCTTTTCATCCTCGACTTGTTTCAATTTCCTCTCTTCTTTAGCAAGGTGTTTGTTACCGCTGAGGAGGAAGAGGTATTCTGTCACCGATTTTGTAGGAATCCTCTCGTGCCCGTGAGTTGTCAAGATGCCTTTGCCCTTGTCCCGTCTCCCGAGGAGGATGATGCAATAATGGGAGGTGGTGTTGTCATGATTGGTGTTAAGACCACTGCTGTTGTAGTTGTTGCTTGAGGTGGAAGTGATGAGATTGGTACAGAGAGACCGGTGTCGATGATGATGATGTTTGAAATGCCGAGATCGGTGGTGTTTGCTCCCCTCGGTGTGAAGAGGAGTTTCTTCAAGAAGATTCTCCTCAACCGCTGTCAGAGGCCGTGAGGCAAGAGTTGGAGTAGAAGCCGAGGGGATCGACCAACTTGACCTTTGAAGGCCCGATAGATTTCACCATCATGGCCTTTATTTCGACGATCCGCTGAAGACCAAATGACCTTTGCATCCAAGTTTGCATGAGATAACCCAAGGCGCTCATTCGTGGACCAAGATTCCAAGCCATAAGACGAGGCCCGAGTCAAGGTAGCAAACCGAGTGTTCAAGTGAGTCCATGGTGGTCTCAAGAGTTTGAACCAAGTTTGAAGACCCCGAACATTTGCGTACTTGAGCATCTCTATAAGATCGGTGAGCTCGATGAATTTTTGCATATGCCTCGCTGGCCTCCAAAGACTTTGGCATCGAGCTACTGGTCTTCTTTGACATATCCCCGATTTCATCAATCGTAACCCCAACCGTCTCAAGATGCTTGAGGAACTTAACCATGTGTTCATCCAGTTGACAAGATGGTGGTACATAAGATCTCGTGCTCATGAACATTTTCGTTGAAAGTGAGCACATCGATCTAATGTCGCGATAACGGCAAGCAGCCTTCAGCAGTGTTGATCCCAAACTGCTCAAGAACCCCGTAAAACAGCCTCCTGAAGCCCCACCGATCCACTTAACCGCTTGTCTTTCAAGGAGCGGAAGAACATTGTCAAACTTTTGAATTCGCCGAGTGGAGGATGAGGTCGAGTAGTTGTCTTCGTGTTGAAAAGGTGACTCGATCAAGGCTCGTGGATCAGCCGAGGCTCTTGTTCGCTTGAACCTCAACGCCCACTTCTTCTCCCGCCGATAAGGTTTCTTCATCACTTTCAAGAAGGTCATCATCGATTGTAGCAATTCAAGAACCTCAAGAATGCTAACAAGGAGTGGGAATGGGTTCCATATCACGGTGGTATTGATCCTCCGAGTCTTTGTCCTCGTGGACCCCTGACATCGGTGGAGTTTCCCAATGTCTTCTGGAGTCGATTGGTTTTGGGTTCCAGATCGGGCGGTTGTTTCTTTCCTCCCAGTCTTTGTCCCCAGAAGGACCCTCGAGACACTGGTGGGTATTTCCTGCCTTTAGCGTAGTCGGTGAATGTTGTATCCCTATCATTGGGTTGTTTGTTTCCCGAGTCTTTGGGATCGATCGGCGCGCCCTCGCACAAAGGCTTGATTTGCTAATGTCATCACCGGGCGATGTGGAAGCGCGCCCCTACCGGGTTGTTTGTTTCCTCCTCGGATCTGGGAGTAGTAGGTGTGACCAAGGGCACCGACCGTGATGTATCGTTGTCCTCGCTGTCACGGGTGGTTGTTGCCCGTCGGTGGGTATCTTTTGGTCTCAAGCCTTTTGTGCCTCTTAGGCGGTGCTCCAAGCCTCGTGGCCCCGAGACTTTGGTTTAGTCTTAGTCCCACCGAGACTTCCCTTTTCTTTTAAGAGTGGTTTGAGACACCGATCCCTCCCGGTTGTTTACAAGAACCATATGGGCCGCCAATTCAATAGTGTGACAAGGGATGGGTCCTTTGAAAATTTGAAGGACCTGTGATGCCGTAAATTTCCAAATTTTTCATCCCGAGTATAATTGGCACCCAAGAACGATTAGAAGCACAAGAGACAAACCTAGGATACAAAATATACTTCGTCCTAGTTTTGCTCAGTAGCTTCAAGCATAAGATCATCAGAATGATCTCCCTATGTCGACAAAGTGACCCCATTCATCGTAAGATGCCATCATCAATCGAATAGAGTTAACTTGTTCGCTGGATGAGTGGTTCCCTCACGAGGACCCGAATCACAAAAGTGAAAAGGATCCTCCAAGCCACGGGAATGAACTTTTAGCGATCGGGTCTTGTCCAAAAATGTGGGATCCAAAACATTTGTTTTAACCCATCCTTCACCTGTGGAAGGTTCGTGATGGGCGACATAAACACCTTTGTTGTAATCCAACCCCATTGAAGTGCAAAAGTTTTGTAATCCAGGTATATTGTTGCCCCCATTAAGATCGAACTCGATGAGATACTCCCGAGTGGTCTAAGGTTATTCTCATCGCTTGAAGGTGTCGGGTCAAAGGTTTTAGCGGTTGCCCAAAACTCCCGAGGTAGTTTGGGTACACCACCGAGGGACGCTTACAAAGGCCGCTTGAGTGGGCGCTGAATAAAAATTTTACAATGTCTTTATAGGTTGGGACATTTTCGTGGTATTCAAAATTACCTATGACATTGTTTGTTTTGAATTCAACGTTTGTGAGATCCCCACCATCGAGAAGCAAATCGAGAGATTGTGTTCTAGCCATGTCTAAAGAAGTTTTTAGGTTTAAAAAACGCCCTGCAAGAACAATCAAAATGTTTAGATCTCTAGTTTGTGATGAAAAATCTTTGTAAATGTTTACAAGGAAGGTTTTCCAAAAGGGATTTTGAGCACACAAATGTTTTTGAATTTTTGAAATGATTTTGACAGTAGTTTAGTTGCGTAAAAGATTTGTGTGTGTTGATTGTGTTGGAGAAGAGGGTATTTATAGAGTGATAAGAGGGTGTTTTGCACAAATGGAAAAGTTAAGAGTAGGTTTTGAAAGACTTTGAATTTCCCATTTAATGCTACCACCCATTACCCGCAAGAAAAATCCCGCTTTTCAAGGAATAGCTATAAAGGCAAGAAAAGTGCACTTTTGCGAGATAAAATATCAATTTGATATTTTTGTGAGAGGCATTAAATGCCAAGTGGGATGACAGAAGAAGACAAAGGGACATATATTCCTTTATTAAATTGGCATAGTTACCAACCTAGGACATTAAAGTAAGCGATACTTGGACCATTTAGTTACTCATTCAATGCTCTTTGTCAAGTGTCAGGACCCCGAATGAGTCTTACTCATTCATTGAGAGGTTTATTTTGATTTTTGTGAGGATGAACCATTTCGCAGAACTTATCGAGATTGGTTTTCCGATACTTGACTTTCAATGTCAAGCATTCCCTATTCAAATTTTCGCCTCAAGGTAGGTTCATCCAAGGGTTTGGTGAAGATATCACCATTGATATTCGATAGGATGAAATGAAGTTCTATGTCTCCTTTCATTATGTGATCCCCGATGAAGTGATATCGATATCTATGTGTTTGGTTCTTTGGTGGAGGATGTGGTTGTTGAGATTGCAATTGCACTAGTGTTATCACGTAAGATGGGCACTATTTTGTAATGGATGTCATAGTCACCGAGTTGACTTTTCATCCATAATACATTGGCACAAAGATCCCGTCATAGCTACATATTCGCCTTCACCGAGGACATAGCCACCGATTGTTGCTTCTTTGCACTCCAACACACCGCTTTTCCTCCAAGAAATTGACAGACCCCGAGGTACTTTTTTGTCCATGTTGCAACCAAGATAATCGTAATCGTAGTAACCGCGAGATCAAACCCCGAGCATATTGGATAATATAGTCCAGGTTTGGGGTTCCTTTCGTGTACCGAGTATTCTTTTGGGCGCAGTGAGGTGGGATTCTTTGGGATTGGATCGATATCTTGCTATTAGACGACCGAGAATTGTATGTCCGTCTAGTAGCGGTTAGATACATCATGAGCCAACAATCCCTCCGAATGAGTTTGATTGATCGATTTGCCGGTGAGATCAGTCCAAGGTTGTTAGGTGGAACCATTGGTGTCTTCACCGAGGCATAGTCAAATATCTCATATTTCTTCAAGAGATTTCGTGTATTTCTCTTGACCGATGGATATACCTTTATCGCTTGTTCGATTTGAAGTCCAAGAAAGTAAGTTAGTTCTCCCATCATGCTCATTTCAAACTTCTTTGTCATTAGTTTTTCAAACTGCTTGCAAAGTTTGTAGTTTGTTGAGCCAAAGATGATATCATCAACATACACTTTGACTAGTATCACATCCTGTTGGGTTCTATAGACAAACGGTGTGTTGTCTATCTTTCCTCGACAAACTTGTTTTGTATCGGAGCGCCGAGAGTTTCATACCATGCCCGGGAGCTTGTTTAAGTCCATAAAGGGCTTTGTCAAGCTTGCGCACATAGTCGTGAATTCACTACCTCAAAGCCCGGAGGTTGTCGAACATACACATCTTCCTTGAGATCACCATTTAAGAATGCACTTTTAACATCCATTTGGTAGACCTGAAGTTCATGTATGTTGCATATGCATTATTGTATCAGCTGTTCATATGCATTATTCTTAAGAATAATGTCATTCATTTAAGAATGCACTTTTAACATCCATTTGTACTCATCAGGAGGATATCTTGATGAGTTATCAATTCATTTAAGAATGCACTTTTAACATCCATTTGTACTCATCAGGAGGATATCTTGATGAGTTATCAATTCCTATTTCCTCCACCGAGGTGTTGGTGAACTCGATGCTTTCAAGATTTTCATCAAAGGTGACATGAAAGGTTTCCTCAACTTGTTGTCTCCTTGTGTTTAAAACCTCAAGGCTTTGGAGATCATGAGTAGCAAAAAGTATCCATCATCGCCTTTGCATCAAACTTGCCTAGATGATCCTTGTGGTTGTGAATGAACAGGACATCCAAACACATGAAAATAGGCGATGTCCGGAAGTCTACCTTGAAGATCTCATATGGGGTTTTATTATGTCTTTTACAATGATTGACCTGTTTTGAGTGTAACAGCGCTTTGATCGCTTTCACCCGAAATGTTTTGAGAGGGTCGAGCCATTTAACATAGTTCTAGCAACCTCAATGAGAGTTCTGCTTTTCCTTTCAAAGAACCCCATTTTGTTCGGGGGTATAAGGAGATGAGAAATTTTGAGAAATTGTAACGCCCGACCCCACAAGGGTAAAGGAATCACAAGTAATGGTGTCATATCAAAGCAAACATATAAACCAAAAGAAATCTTTAACATAAATATGGAAATAATCCAAGTCAAAAGACTTCAATACATAGGTCCCAAGGAAAATAAACTCCAAATGAAATGTCTAAAGCATAAAGTCTAAATGGCATCATAAGATCAAAGCTAAATCTCTAAGGTAAGTCCACTCAAGACTCATCCCAAAGCAATACCAGCCCAATGCTTAGATACCGCCATGAAGAAAAGAAAGTGTGGTGAGCTTCAAAAGCCCAAAGGAATGATATACAAGCAAAAGAATAATAAACGAAAATCGAATACGAAACAAAGTAAAAGAAAGATAGTGAAATCATAGTCTTTTCAAAAGATAATTCGTAATATACAAATAAGTTTTATAGCTAACTACCTCGAAGCCCGCATACATATGCCATATCGTAAACATATCATAATCACATAAGGCAACATTTTGTAGGGAGACCTACCGAGTTATGAAGGACGCAGATGCACGCAAGATCAATCATCGATAACATATAATGATAATGATAATATATGGCATATAATGTATCTAGGATGCATCCATACGCCCCACGCATGTATATTCATAATATAATTCAAATTGAGCTCATACAGATAATGAGATAAGTGGACGGCGTAACATCACTCTCATCGCCCTAGAGTCATGTCAAGTGCATTTGTCGACACGGACATGGAACCCCATGACTAGTTAAAATTGGCTCGGTGTCAAACTATCGAGATCAAATAAGAATGTCATAACCGATATAGATCATATTTTATCAAATGTTTAATCATGTTTTCAAAATCAAAGTCTTCATATCATATAGTTCAAAATCAAATGTTTTATGATTCAAAATCAAAGTTCGATAAGCAATACTCAAATAGACACATTAGGGTTCATAGCAAAGGTTTAGGAAATCCTAATATGAAAACGAAAAGAAAACTTATACGAAACCTTTATCGAAAAGGTCGAATATCCGCACCTTATTCAAAAGCAAAAGATCAAAAGTCGAAACAGGAAGCAAAGAATTACTCCTTCTTCACGTAACCTATATACATTAATGTCGATATATTATTAATGATTCAAATCGTCACAATGATCCTTTTATTATTTTAGGGTTTCCATACTTAAATGAGACTTAAATGTTTTAATATTAATATCGTAAATTAGGGTTTATATGTCTTTTATTAAAGTTTAGGGTTTCTCATTCTTTAATGTCTCATTAATGTATATGTACTAACATGTTACGCCTTTTAATGACTAGTTACTTAACCTAACACGTCACAAAAATAATCTTTCCTTTTTATGTTTCAACGCACATGTTTATGATTTTATGTGACATATAATTTACTTATTACTCAGACATTACGATTTACTCTATTAGGGTTTATCATAACTTGTTAAATTAGCATATCAAAACTAGGGTTTATGTTTAACATAACCTTTACTTAATTAATGTATCTTCAAAACTTATACACATGTTTCGTTCATCTAGGGTTTTCGCATATTAGATTATACACATGTTTTAACTCATCTAAATACTTCACATATTCAAGTTATTAAGTTATATTCATTATCCAAAATTAAACATGGTTCGCCATTATTAAACGACACAAACATAACTCGATTCAATATTACATCTTACGTTACATGTTTCTTATAAATTACAAGTTAAATCAATTAGGTTTATCTTGGTTTTGTTTTACCCTTCTCGCCAACAAAAGAAAACAAGGAAACGCGACGAAACAAAATATAACTTGACATATTCATGCAAGGTACATTAAAGGAAGACAAATAAACATTATACCTTAACTCGTTGAAGCAAAAATCAACACCAAGGGTGTTTGTGAGTCTCGGCCGAGCAAAGGAAGAAAAGAAAAAGAGAGACAAATAAAACTAGGGTTCCAAACTTATGATTATGTATGGTATATATAGTTGTAGTATTTGAGTTAAACTAGGAAAGTAATTGGGTTTGGGTTTGGGTCCAACCGGTCACACATCACCACGCCACCATTGGGCTTCGGCCCTTGGCTCACGAGCACAAACCAACGCGACCCAAATCATTTACTTAAACTTTAACTCTTCGTCGCACCAAAATCAATTACGTAATATATTTTAGTTAGGTTTTAAATATTCGCAAGTTAATCTTTTAATCTCTTTAAGTGTTAGAAATATATTTTACGATTTTATAATTTTTAGTTCCAAGGGTATTTTAGTCTTTATTCGGATTTTAAATTTTCGTGTTTTACAATTCTTCCCTCTAAAGAAAAATTTTCGTCCTCGAAAATTGAATGAAACGAAATGAAAAAGGAAACGAAAACGAAAACGAAATGAAATGAGAACATACCAAACTATTCAAAGAAATGAGGATAACTTGCACGCATCGACTCCTCGGTTTCCCAAGTAGCCTCACGTTCAGGATGATTTTTCCACAAAATCTTAACGAATGGAATAACTTTATTCCTCATAACTCTTTCTTGTCTTTCCGAATAGCTTCGGTTCTTCGATAAAGACATATCGGATTGAATTTGATCAAACGGATAAGAAGCAAACGTAACGGATGATAGTTGTATCCCTAAGGAGTGATACATGAAAACGCCATGAACATGCGATAACCGAGGCGGAAGTGCTAAACGACACGAAACTTCTCCTATTCGCTCTAGAATCTCAAACGGTCCAATAAATCGAGGACTAAGCTTGCCCTTGATTCCAAAACGTTTCACACCTCTAAACGGCGAAACTTTCAAAACACACGATCTCCAACCCGAAATTTAAATCACGACGATGCTTATCAAGATAACTTTTCTCGACGAGACCTAGCTTCCTTCAATTTCTCTCTAGCCACGCTACTTTCTCATTAGTGATCTCGATCATTTCCGGTCCTTCAATCAAACGCCACCTACTTCATCCCAACAAATAGGTGCTCTACATTTCCTTCCATAAAGAAGTTCAAACGGCGCCGCTTTAATGCTAGCATGCCAACTATTGTTATAAGCAAACTCTACTAAACACAAATATTCATCCCAACCGCCATCCATTCTAAAGCACAAGCCCTTAGCATATCCTCTAAGGTCTCAGATAGTCCTCTCGATCGACCATCCGCTTGAGGATGAAATGCCGTACTAAAATTAAGTCGAGTACCCCAAGCTTTCTCGCAAACCCTTCCGTAAACGAGAAGTAAAACGCGGATCTCTATCGGACACAATAGATGTCTGAGTACCATGAAGTCTAACGATCTCTTGTTGAAAAATCTCGCCAATTTACCAATACCATAATCCTTTCGACATAAGAATGAGCGATTTGGTTAGTCGATCAACAACCACCCAAATCGCATCATGCTTCTTCCTAGTAAGAGGTAGTCCAACACAAAATCCATAGATATCTTATCCCACTTCCATGTTGGAATCTCCAATGGTCAGAATAACCACTAGCCCTCCGATGTTCAATCTTAACTCACGACAAATCATACACTTCGACACAAACGCCGCCACATCTTGCTTCATGCCGCTCCACCAAAAGTATCGCTTCAAATCCCTATACATCTTGGTAGAACCAGATGAATAGTGAAAGGAGAACTATGAGCTTCACCATAACTTTCTCAATGGCACCGATCATTGGGAACACAAAGCCTATCTCCATACCATACAATACCGCATTATCAACCTTAAACTCCGCTCGCTTACCTTCTTCAACATTTTGCGCCACGCCCATTTCACGTCATCTTTCTCGAGCTTTAATTTGCAGATAAGGTTCGACTCCACCTTCATACTAGCCCAAGATCCATCAAAACCTCAGACACTCAACTCAACATCCAAACTCTCTAAATCACGCAAAATCCTAGGCTCAATCTTGATACTGCAAGAATGCCTCGATTTCCGCTAAGTCGTCCAAGAACTCACGTTAGCCTTACCGGATGGTACCGAATGTTGGTGTCATAATCCTTAAGAAGTTCTAACCATCTTCTTTGTCTCATGTTAAGTTCCTTTCGAGTGAAAATATACTGAGACTCTTATGATCGATGAATATATCACACGCCTCCATACAAATAATGTCTCCAAATTTTCAACGCAAACACCACCGCAGCCTAACTCAAGATCATGAGTTGGGTAATTCTCCTCATAAGGTTTTAGCCTCAAGCATAAGCTATTACCTTCCCATGTTGCATCAAAACACACCTAATCCCTTCTTAGATGCATCAGAGATTTGAAATCCTCCGAACCGCTGAAGAGTCAAAATAGGAGCCGACACCAATCTCCGCTTTCAATTCTTCAAAACTCTTCTCTCGCTCATCCGTCCATACAAACTTTTCACCTTTTCTCATCGGTTGGGTTAGGGGTAGAGCTAAGCGAGAGAAACCTTCAACAAAACGCCTATAGTAACCAAGAAGTCCAAGAAAACTCCCGACCTCGCCATCGTCGAGGTCTTGGCCATTTAGTGATAGCCTCAACTTTAGACGGATCCATGGTAATACCATCACCGACACGATATGACCAAGGAAAGCAACTTGTCTCAACCAAAATTCGACTTCAAAATTTGGCATACAACTTCTTCTTCCTCAAAATCTCCAAAACTATACGGAGATGTTCTTCATGCTCTTCTTCGACTTAGAGTAAACCAAAATGTCATCGATGAAAACAATAACGAACTTGTCGAGAAACTCATGGAAAACACGATTCATCGTGTCCATAAACACAAAGAAAGCGCATTGGTCAAACCAAAAGGCATAACGAGAAATTGTAATGACCATATCCGCACGAAACGCGGTCTTAGAAACATCTTGCTCCTTCACACGAATCGATGGTAGCTGACTCGTGTCAATCTTCGAAAAGAACTTAGCTCCTTGCGCTTGATCAAACAAATCATCTATACGCGCAAAGGATAACGGTTACGAATAGTAATACGATTGAGTTCACGATAGTCGATACATAGGCGCATGCTTCCATCCTTCTTCTTCACAAACAAGACAGTGCACCCCATGGAGAAACACTAGGCTAATAAATCCACTTTCTATCATCTCTGCACTGCTCCTTCAACTCCTTCGCCTCTACAGTGCCATACGACACGGAGCCTTCAAATCGGTTCAAGACTGTGAATTAACTCAATGCTAAACTCAACTTCTCGAAATGGGAAGTCCAGGAGTTCATCCGAAAAACGCCAAGAAATTCGCAAACAACCGAAGACTTTCAATGTTAGGACTCTCCAAAGATGTGTCCTTACAGATGCTAGAAAACCTTGGCACCCATGAGCAATCATGATCCGCGCCTTCATAGCGGAAATGAGCTTAACAGATTTAATGGGTTGAGAACCATGATAAACGAATTCAGATGTTTTACGCTCCAAAGATCACCGTTCTAGCATGGCAATCGATTGAAGCTCTATGGTAAGCCAACCAATCCATGCCTAGAATGATATCAAAGTCGACCATATTGAGAGGATACAGATTTGCAAAGCGAATACGATCATCAAAACGAAGAGGACACTTAACATATTTACGATCAATGATCACATGATTTTTCATAGGCGAGAAATCGATAAGTGATTTGTTAACGGTTTGGGCTTCATATTAAGTTTCTTAGCGGATGTGATAGATATAATGGAGTGTGTGGCGCCAGTATCAAATAAAACAAAGACAGCAAAATCATCAATGAAAAGAGTGCCCGTAATGGTACTCAAGTTCGCTCCACCTGTTACGAGTAGTAGCATAGACACGCCCAAAGAGTAGTTGGCGGCTTGATGTAGTTTCCAGAACCGCCGGATTCTTCTTAGGGCAATCCTTAATCTTGTGAGTAGTGGAACCACAACCAAAACATCCACAGTGGCCTTGAAACACCGCCTGGATGAGCCTTTCCACAAGTAGTACAAATAGGTGGGGTGGCAAAACCTCACCGTCCTCCGCCGATTAGAAGATCCTCAAGCACGACCGATTCGATCCTCGAGCCGGCCGATCCTCGTTATAACGGTTATTGTTACCTTGGTTCGACGATCGATTCCATTCCTACCAAGATTTCTATTATCTTGACCCTCGCCTCGTAACGCCCAAAGGTCAACATTCCTTCCCGATCGACCTCACGATCATAACTCCTATCCACTTGACCTCTCGAATCATAACTCCTACCGTAGTTTCCTTATAGTCATTGCCTTGAGTCCTACCTTGAATCCGATCACCATCGCGACACGCTTGTTAGAACCCGAAACCTCATGAAAGATCTCAATGTTACGAGTGCGCCATTGCAGCCGACACATTCTCATACTCAATATTAAGCAATCGGTCCAACACCCACTTCTTCGGCCCCACTTGAAGTGCTTAGCTTGACGCCTACCATCTCCAAAGAATCACTCCAACAAAACTCACCAACCTCATAAACCTACTCATGTACTCATTAGAGTTCTCATGATCAAACCGGTAGATCGCTCGATAATCCTCTCATACCTTTGTCGTCAAAGATCGTGGAAGTAACGGTTATAGAAGATAGTCCAAACTCACCAAGTACAAGTCACAAGAAAAGCGCCACCTCCTCTTGCTTGTTTCAATGCTTTCCACCAACTCAAAGCATCACCTTCCAATTTGAATGAAGCCAAACGAGTCTTAAACTCGTCTCCACAACCCAAGATTTCAAACAACTTCTCAATATGAGTGATCCAGTCCTCGGCCTCAAGAGGGAGTAGCAAAGAAGTTAAACGAAAGAGGCTTCACCACCAAACGCCGAGCCAAGTGTGAATACCGACGGTTGATTTCCTCCACCACTACCCGGCACCATTCGACACGAATGTTGTTGATCACTGCTCCATCATCTCGTGTAGTCAAACCAGGAAAAGAGAGTTGAGAGCATTCGCAATCGCAAAGATCCATGTTAACAAAGATCATCGCTCCATCCGCGCCACCAAGAGTACGAGTTCGAACCATCTAAACGATTAGCAAAATGAACAAAGGTGAGATACGAAATGGAAGTACAAGGAATCCTAAAGTCTACCCAAATCCTCACTGTGTCAAATCCTAAACTCTAAAGTCTCAAACCTAGGCTCCATATGTCATGTGTCCCGACTACAAGTCGAAACCCGGCTCGATGCCATAAATTGTAACGCCCGACCCCACAAGGGTAAAGGAATCACAAGTAATGGTGTCATATCAAAGCAAACATATAAACCAAAAGAAATCTTTAACATAAATATGGAAATAATCCAAGTCAAAAGACTTCAATACATAGGTCCCAAATGGAAAATAAACTCCAAATGAAATGTCTAAAGCATAAAGTCTAAATGGCATCATAAGATCAAAGCTAAATCTCTAAGGTAAGTCCACTCAAGACTCATCCCAAAGCAATACCTAACTCCAATGCTTAGATACCGCCGGAAGAAAAGAAAGTGCGGCCGAGCTTCAAAAGCCCAAAGGAATGATATACAAGCAAAAGAATACGAAACGAAAATCGAATACTAAACAAAGTAAAAGAAAGATAGTGAAATCATAGTCTTTTCAAAAGATAATTCGTAATATACAAATAAGTTTTATAGCTAACTACCTCAAGCCCGCACACATATGCCATATCGTAAACATATCATAATCACATAAGGCAACATTTTGTAGGGAGACCTACCAGAGTTATGAAGGACGCGCATGCACGCAAGATCAATCATCGATAACATATAACAGATAATGATAATATATGGCATATAATGATCTAGGATGCATCCATACGCCCACGTATGTATATTCATAATATAATTCAAATTGAGCTCATACAGATAATGATAAGGACGTGGCGTAACATCACTCATCGCCCTAGAGTCATGTCAAGTGCATTTGTCGACACGGACATGGAACCCCATGACTAGTTAAAATTGGCTCGGTGTCAAACTATCGAGATCAAATAAGAATGTCATAACCGATATAGATCATATTTTATCAAATGTTTAGTCATGTTTTCAAAATCAAAGTCTTCATATCATATAGTTCAAAATCAAATGTTTTATGATTCAAAATCAAAGTTCGGATAAGCAATACTCAAATAGACACATTAGGGTTCATAGCAAAGGTTTAGGAAATCCTAATATGAAAACGAAAAGAAAACTTATACGAAACCTTTATCGAAAAGGTCGAATATCCGCACCTTATTCAAAAGCAAAAGATCAAAAGTCGAAACAGGAAGCAAAGAATTACTCCTTCTTCACGTAACCTATATACATTAATGTCGATATATTATTAATGATTCAAATCGTCACAATGATCCTTTTATTATTTTAGGTTTCCATACTTAAATGAGACTTAAATGTTTTAATATTAATATCGTAAATTAGGGTTTCATGTCTTTTATTAAAGTTTAGGGTTTCTCATTCTTTAATGTCTCATTAATGTATATGTACTAACATGTTACGCCTTTTAATGACTAGTTACTTAACCTAACACGTCACAAAAATAATCTTTCCTTTTTATGTTTCAACGCACATGTTTATGATTTTATGTGACATATAATTTACTTATTACTCAGACATTACGCATTTACTCTATTAGGGTTTATCATAACTTGTTAAATTAGCATATCAAAACTAGGGTTTATGTTTAACATAACCTTTACTTAATTAATGTATCTTCAAAACTTATACACATGTTTCGGTTCATCTAGGGTTTTCGCATATTAGATTATACACATGTTTTAACTCATCCAAATACTTCACATATTCAAGTTATTAAGTTATATTCATTATCCAAAATTAAACATGGTTCGGCCATTATTAAAACGACACAAACATAACTCGATTCATTATTACATCTTTACGTTACATGTTTCTTATAAATTACAAGTTAAATCAATTAGGGTTTATCTTGGTTTTGTTTTACCCTTCTCGCCAACAAAAGAAAACAAGGAAACGCGATTTAAACAAAATATAACTTGACATATTCATGCAAGGTACATTAAAGGAAGACAATAAACATTATACCTTAACTCGTTGAAGCAAAAATCAACACCAAGGGTGTTTGTGAGTCTCGCCGAGCAAAGGAAGAAAAGAAAAGAGAGACAAATAAAACTAGGGTTCCAAACTTATGATTATGTATGGTATATATAGTTGTAGTATTTGAGTTAAACTAGGAAAGTAATTGGTTTGGGTTTGGGTCCAACCGGTCACACATCACCACGCCACCATTGGGCTTCGCCCTTGGCTCACGAACACAAACCAACGCGACCCAAATCATTTACTTAAACTTTAACTCTTCGTCGTATCAAAATCAATTACGTAATATATTTTAGTTAGGTTTTAAATATTCGCAAGTTAATCTTTTAATCTCTTTAAGTGTTAGAAATATATTTTACGATTTTATAATTTTTAGTTCCAAGGGTATTTTAGTCTTTATTCGGATTTTAAATTTTCGTGTTTTACAACCTTGTTTATCATTGAATTGTACAATGAATTTTGCATCACATAGTTGATCGACATCGATGAGATTGTATTTGAGACCGTTGACATAGGCTATTCTAGAGAAAACTATTCCATTACACGCCATCGAACCATAACCTTCAGTGGGACATGATGAGTTATCACCAAATACTACCTTGGCCCCGGTTCCTTTACATACTTGTGCAGATATTCCTTCACACCACCATGCTTCTTGAGCATCCACCGCCTAGATGCCAAATAGGCTCCGGCATGTCTCGCACAAGTAGTAAACCGAATTAGTTTTTCTTCGTGACCCACTTACTAGTGGGCTTGGATCTCAAGGTCTCTTTGAAATTTGCAATCGACTCATGGTCGGTGGTTGTGTGCAAGGTGCTACCACAGTTTTGCATTTAGAGGCCGAGGATGACTCGGTGACTACGGGTTGTTTGGAATTTCTCCTTGCATGAATGATATCCGCCATGTTGGGATGTCTCATGAGTCGGATTACCGCGATATATCACAAAGATGTATTCATGAGACAATCATCCCGATGATGATCATTGAACCCACAGTGAGAGGCGAGAGGAAAAGGTTTTGCTCTATTCTTTGGAGCAGTTTTGAGGATGAAGCATACCGATGACCAACTTTGGTATAGTTTGCTTGACCGACATATCAGATATGATCTGCATCCTGTGATCATCCTTTTGCGCATCATGCAAAAAGGATTCTATAGCGCTTGTCATGGTATGGGTGGTGTAATGACACACCACACTTTTGTTTGTTTTTGAGGTTGACTTAGATTTTGAGGAACCTGAGGAAGTCGACTTTGTCTCCTTGATTGGTTCAGTGGACCTTTCAATGGATTCCATTTTTTCGTAAGCTTCCTCACAAGTTCGACCGATTCTTTGGATTTGGTCGCCTTGGGGACAGAGGATGATGAAGTCTCAAAGGAGTAGACTCTTGTTGGATTAGTTTTGCTGGTCTTTGAAGGATGGTTCTACCACGCCCAGACCTTTCTTTGGTGAATGAGGATTGAATTGTAGTGGAGTAAGCTCGAGCTTGGAGCAAAGACCGAAGAGGTTTCATGGTGGAAGCGGTGCTTGAGATTCGCGCTCAGACTCGTAGATGTGTTCAAGACCACCGGGCACATCGTGGAGTCCAAGCATGCTCTTTAGAGCTTGACTTTCGTGCTCTAGAATCCTTCCGTAATCAAGTTTGGAAGCTTACTCGGGATTAACTCGCTCAATCCATTCACCGGAATTTGAATCAGCCAACATACTTGTAATCATGCCACCGCATATAAATGGCTTAGAGATCGGTCTTTGTTGAGAGAGTCGGGAGATGATCTTCACCTATGACTCTCTTCTTATCGCATCGGGGCTCCCACAACATCAAAGACCCCGGATTCTTAGCGATCCAACTCTTAAGAATATCATTTGCCTTTTAAGTTCATCTTGAAGATTTCGATTTCTTTTAACTAGTTCAAGTGTTTTGAATTTGCAAAGTGACAGACCTCAAGCTTAGCTTGTTTTAAAATAAGCAATTCATCCCTACACTTATTCAATTCAAAACTTAACTTGTTGTACTTAGAAAAAGATTCGCCTTTGCTCTTCTACAAACTTAAGGTCAACATTTAGATAATTCATATAAGATCGCAATTAGAGTCATCATCCATAGAAAGTAAAGTGTTTACCTTCTTCATTGTGATGTTGACCCATTCCCTGCTCCTAGCATGATTCTTCCCAACAGCCTAGCTTGTCTTCTTCTCGAGAGAGCCATTAGAGCATCGACATGTACCATTTCATCATCCGATGAGATTGGCTCTTCATCCCACCAAAGGTTTCAAAGAACAAGGCCTTTGTTCTTACCCCGCATGTATTGAACATTTTTGTTGTTTCGAGGATCGGCCTCAAGCAATGCAAGCTTAGCTTTTGCTTTCTTATACTTAGCTTCATAATCAATGGTTTTGTTAAGATCGATTTGTTTTGAACATTTTGATGAGACCTGATAGATTTTAGGTTGAAATTTGCTAAAGCCTCAAGACCGATTAGATCCCGATGGTTTGTAAGAGGGTTCGAAATTGTTTTGAAAAATGTCTTTTGCAAATGGCCTCTTTTATGACACTTGTAGCATTCGGTGTCTTCAGCTGTTTTAGCAGTTGAAAACCTTTGTTTCTTTTATAAACCTTCGAGAGTTAGCGAGAGTGCCCTTTCCGAAATTCAAAGATTCGTGTCACTTAGGTACTCCTCACTTGATCTCTCATCGCTCATCATCCGAGTTTTCTTGGAAATCTTGAACTACATTGTTAGAAAAGAAAGGTTGATATTGGTGATGAGGTAGTGGTCGTGGACTCTTGACTTCGAGACTTCTTTAAGTCGTGGTATCGTCTGTTGATGAGGTTTTCCTCATAGACAAATTTCCATAAATTTCGTGTAGCTCAAGATTTTGGATATGATTAGCATTCCCGAGTCCCGAGAGAAATTCAACCACTTCTCGTGGAGACCGTTTACAAAACCAACATTGATTTCATGCTTAGACAAATTAACACCATCATTTGAAAGTTCATTTAAAAGAGTTTTGTATCCGTGTAAGTTTGAGAGAGAGTTTCGAGTCCTTAGCCCTCAAGGTGTTATACTCAAGTTTCGTGTCCATTATCCTATTTTCCTTGGTATCGATGGTCCTTCATGACTATGAACTAGGTCATCCTGTGTTTGCTTAGCAAAGGCTACAAATTATAATGCACTCCATAATATCGTCGGGAAGACAAGATATTATGATACTTTTGAGTCTTTGGTCCCGTTGACCACTCTCCTTTCATCCTGGTCCACCGAGCTTCGTGTTTGGGCAACCCTTGAGATCTTTGGGACAAATGGACCTTCATTTATGCACTTGACATAATAAGGTTCCATCCCAATCAAATAGCAAAGCATTCGCTTTTCCATTTGTTGAATTTGCCAACTTCAAGTCTAGGGCAACAAATTAATAAGCTCCACCCTTTTATCGACTAGTTGGGGTACATCAATTTCACCATTTAGGATCCTAATTTAAAAACTTTTAGAGCGCCTAAAACGAGTTTTATAATTAGCCTTGCTCGATACCACTTGTTGTTCCCGCTCACTATCGCTTAAAATAGTTCAAGTTTATAAAACAAGTTAAAAGTGAACTATGACCGAAATTAACATAAAGAAAACACACTAAGTAATTTTCAACATCATATTCTTATTAGAAATAAATCAACAAAGAATACGCTACCCAAGTACTCATGAATAGTACTTGGGATTGAAATGACAAAGTTGGGTGATTCTCCTAAGCTCGGGCTATGTCCGAGCACAACTCTTAGAGCTCACCGAGCTATCTCAGAACTAAGTTGATTTGGAGGAGAAAAGATGGCTCATGTGTATGTGTTTTACAATTCACAAGCTTAACCTTTTCACTCCATCTCTTATGCTATTTATACATGTATGATATTTGACTCTTTCCTAAGTGACAATCGACATCATACGTAAGACAAAATATCGATGTATTTTGTCTCTCGCTTACAAAGACTATTCTAGGTAAGAGACAAGATTACTTTCCTAAGTTCGGTGATGACATCGAGCACGATCTTTGCCATTCAGTGGAAAGTTGACTTTGGTTGATAAGGACTTCGCCTTATCCGATTCAACCTTTCCCGCCTTGTCCCGCTTCTTTCTTCGCCTTTACATCCTTCGCCTTCTACTTCAGTTTGTCTTGATGTAAGAAGTTGGAGAGGAATCTTAGGGATTCGATGAGTTATTGTCATCACCACCGAATCCATCATCTTCTTCTCGACTCGCCTTCACCCTTTAAGTTCCGCTCACCGAGGTGGAGACTTCTTCTTTGCCTCTTCATCGAGTATCTCAAGACGACTCACCGAAAGACTATGCACTCAGTGACCTGTTTGTGTTAACGGATTAAATACTTGGGCTATTTTCTATTCAAATCCTAGATTAAGGGGTTTGGGTATTGATCGATGCCAAACAGTCAAGTTATCTCACGCAAGCTGGCCACTTGTGAATGACCAACTGTAAGAAACTTAAAACTGCTTAAGCACAAATGCAATTAAAGATCAGGAGAATACAGTGGATTCCCGGGTCGTTATGTCCCACGGAGGATGACTGGTGTTAAACACAATCAGATGTCGGATAATCACTAAGGATAGTGATTAGTAGGTATTTTGAGTTTTTATAAACTACAGGAGATTAAAGGAAATTAAAAAGTTAAAATCTATTAAATAAATGCTATCACTATTTTTAAACTGATGTTTTTGTTTTTATGTTTTTATAAAACTGAAATTAAAATCTACGCGACGCATAAATAAAAACGTGAAACTTACACAATATTAACCCTAAAAATATGAAATGGTATTTTTACAAACCTAATGATAAAAGAAAATTTTAGAAAAAGAAAACTATTTTTATAACTATTTAATTAATTATTATTAATTAAAACTAATTTTAACTATTTAATAATAACCTAAATTACAAGAAATTAGGAAATAAAGCTAGAAAATTAAAATTATGACTTGGAAAAATCTAAAATAACAAAGAGAATTTTCAAAACTATTTTGTATTTTTATGATTATTTTCTATTTTTATGGATTTTAAACTATTTAAAACTAATTAAATTACTAAAAGTTACAAAATAAACTATGAAAAATCTGGAAAATTACTTTTTTACTTTTTATATTTATCTAAACTTAATAAAAATGAAAATTATTTTTGAACCTTTTCCAATTTTTGTATTAAAAGCTATTTAAATAATCCTAGAAACTGTTTTTAATTAAGAAAAATAGCAAACTGTTATGGAAAAATGTGAAAATTTCAGGAAAACTCTAAAATTATACTAGGAATCTAGGAAAAATATAAAAACATGGTGTTGTTTGGATGAAATTAGAACTGCTATAGTAAGTGCTTATTAATAAGCACCTTGAATAAGCAATTGAGAACCAAGGACCACCAAACCTTCACAGAAGCTATTTTATGTTAAAATGACCCAAATGCAACTAGTTTCAACAACCTTTAACCTCTGATAAGCTAATTACCAAGATTTGGCTTTGGTGAGATTAATACTAAAAGCAGATGGTGAGGTGCTTCTTTTGACATGAAAATAAGCACTCAAGACAAGTTGAAAATTAAAACCAACAATTAGAACTTGTGATAGACCTAGCTAAGTATTCTTAAACCAAAATCAGATCCTAAGAAGCTCTGTGGAGCTCTAGATAAGCTTAGCAAAAGCTTGAGAAAAGCTCACCGATCGAGCATGAAAGGTGGCATATGAGCCCTGCTTAATGAGCTTATTTGAGTGCTTAAGAAAATTACTAAAATTATACTAAAATAATAATAAGAAATTAGACCTGGCTAACTTAATAATCCCAAAGTTTGATTTGATTTGGTCCAAGAATGAACCCAAGAAAAATCCTTCTATTTGGCCAAAACCACTTTTGCAAATATTTTGACTTTTAATGATTTAGATACTTTGACTTTTATGATCTTTGGAACCAATTTGAGGACCGAGTATGATGAAATATGATGAAATGATATCGCAAGCTATGTATATGATATCTTAACACAAATCAAGGATTTGCCAATCCTGATCACAACAATATCGTGTAAGATGATTCAAAGTAAGTTTTGACTTTTAGTTGTTGCAGGCACCAAATACTGATTGATACTCACACAAATGAACTACACAAACATTAAGCAAAAGATTCTAACCATTGAATAGACCTCTGAGACAATGTGACAGTTAATCCAAACACACCCTTATTATACTGTTTAGCACACAAAACAAGTTTAAACAATGAAACAACTTGATATTATAATCAAATTGACTTAAGAAAACCTAAATACTACTTATTAAACTGATTTTAACTACTTAAAATAACAAGGACAGATTATGCTGATGAGACTTGGAAAATTACTTACATTTGTCCATAGCCACAGTGGCTTGCACAAACAGAACCAATGAACCCAAGGACCATTATCTAACCTAATCAACCCAACTGATTGTAAAGCAACCCAAATCCGACCGATTCAACCCATTTCCAATTCATACCATTTTGCTCCAATGTTGACTTTCGTTGACCAAACCCAAATATTTATTGAACTCGTAGAAAACCTCACTAAAGCTATAATAAGCTTCAATGAGCTTATTTGAATTTGAAATTAAGCTTGTTGAAGCTTGGATTTAGATTGAACATTGCAATTTGAAACAAAGTGAGCTTGAAATTAGAATTTCAACATAAGCTTGCATTAACACTTAAAAACTTGACAAAATGATTTCTTAACTTAATATTGATGTAGTTAAACTGAAAATTACAACTTTGAAGCTAAATTAAAACATTGGTATTAAAACGAATTACAAGAAAACTAAAAATTAACTAAGCGGTCTTCTAACCTGCATCTTACGCTTCTTTTATGCA
Source organism: Chrysanthemum lavandulifolium (assembly GCA_022545495.1). Lineage (NCBI taxonomy): Eukaryota > Viridiplantae > Streptophyta > Magnoliopsida > Asterales > Asteraceae > Chrysanthemum > Chrysanthemum lavandulifolium. The sequence goes on from CM040238.1 coordinate 6,586,494, forward strand.
TCAGTTGAGCTCACACGTGTCCTTAGAGCAGATCCCACCTCCCAATTTGGCCAATGGGAGAGTTTAGAGCATTTTACTGCTTTTATATTTTTGGCGGAAGACCTATTTGACTTATAGGGCAATCGTAAACAGGGCAAGTAGGGGGTGGCATTTATGTGGGTGGTGGATGATGATGAGGGTGGAAAAGTTGAGGTGATGGGAGGAGGGTGGCGGTGGTTGCGAGAAAGGTGGGGAAGAAGATAAGCAGGAGGTGGCGCGCCCTTTTCTGGATTTTGACTTATTTTGACCAAGGGGTCCAAAACAGAAAGTGACAGGGGTCCAAAGAGATAATGGCAGGGGGTCAAAATTAGATTTGACAAGGCTTGTTTAGGTTATTTTGACAAGGACTTAATGTTGCAAATCTGAAATCTCAAGGGACCACTCCTGCCAATTAAGCAAAGTTACCATAAGGACTGAATTTGACAAACTTTAATAGTGCAAGGACTATTTTTGACATTTTCACATTTTCAAAGGACTATTTTTGCCAATTTCCAAAGTTCAGGGACTAAAGTTGTAATTTTGTAAATTTGAATCTCAAGGACCAAGAGGCACGGTTTTCGCCAACCGTCCTCTCCAGAATTCTCTTAATCCCCCGGTTTGAAACTTCCACTTGCCCACTAGTTTGGGGTGGTACGCGATGAAAGCGGTGAGTTACACCATACTGCATGACTCTTTCAAACCGGTCATTGCAGAAATGCGTATCACGATCACCGACATGGCTCGTGGAGTTCCAAACCTAGCAAAGAGAGATTTCAAGAATTTCACAACAACTCGGGCATCATTGGTATGCAAAGCCTTAGCTTCAACCCATTTTGACAAGTAGTCAACGGCCACGAGTATGTACTTATTTCCGCGAGAAGAAGCGGAATGGCCCCATAAAGTCAATGCCCCGGATGTCAAAGATCTCACACACTTGAATGGCGTTTTGTGGCATTTCATTCCTTTGTGAGATATTCCGTGACGTTGACAAGCGTCACATGTGCTTTAACGAAGTCGTGGGCATCCTTATAGATAGTGGGCCAATAGAATCCGGAATCAAACACCTTCTTGGCGGTGTAGTTGGGGCTATGATGTCCCCAAGTGGGTCCAAGATGGCAAGCTTTGAGAATGTTAATAGCTTCCCGACCATACACATCGCTCGATGACTTGATCCATGTGATTTTAAACAAGAAAGGGTCGTCCTGAGTAATGTTTAACATCCTGAAGAACTTGTTCTTACGTTGGGACGACATCCCTTTCACTATGAAGTTACCCGCATGGTAATTTGCGAAGTCGACAAACCATGGGGTAGTAGAGTCTCCACGAAAAGAAACCGCATTGAGTGTTTCGAGAGGAAATGTTTCATTTATTTCCTTTTCTCGAACACATCTTGGTGAGGGTTCTCTAATCGGGATAGATGATCGTGACTAGGTTCTCGGCTCCTTTTTATCACGTATAATGATATCAAATTTCGGAGGAGGAGAACCCAACGGAGCAATCTCGGCTTTGCATCTTGTTTTGCAAAGAGATATTTGAGAGCCGAGTGGTCCGTATACACTACGATTTGGTCAAGATGAGGTATGGCGAAATTTCTCAAACATACACCATGACTAATAATTCTTTTTCCGTAGTGGTGTAATGGGTTTGAGCTTCATCATAGTCTTACTCGCGTAGTGGATAATTTGAAAATGCTTGGTTTTTCGTTGCCCCAAGACCGCACCGATAGCAAAATCACTTGCATCGCACATGAGCTCAAAGGGTAAATCGATCGGGGCAACTAGAATGGGTGCTTCCGTAAGTTTTTCTTTAGTGTTTCAAAAGCTTGACGACTCGGGAGAGAAGATAAAAGGAGCTTCTTTTCAAGAAGATGGGTCATAGGCCGAGCGATTTTAGAAAAATCTCGTATGAATCTACGATAAAACCCGGCATGACCAAGGAAACTCCTAATACCTTTGACGGTAGTGGGATGAGGCGGTTTAGCAATAACATCAACTTTTGCTCTATCGACCTCAATCCCGTTTTTGAAATCTTATGGCCAAGGACTATGCCTTCTTTGACCATAAGTGGCTCTTCTCCCGCTTTAGACAGAGATTGGTGTCTTCACACCGCTTAAGCATTTTGTCTAAATGGGAGAGACAAGTCTGAAATGAATCCCGATGACCGAGAAGTCATCCATAAACACCTCCATTGTTTCCCGATCATGTCGTGGAATATGGCCATCATACATCGTTGGAACGTGCTCGAGCGTTACATAAGCCAAAAGGCATACGTTTGTAGGCAAAAGTTCCGTATGGGCGGTGAATGTGGTCTTCTCTTGATCCAATGGATCAATGGGATCTGAAAGTAACACGAGAAACCATCAAGGAAACAATAGTACTCATTCCTCGCTAATCTCTCAAGCATCCGATCCATGAAGGGTAGAGGAAAATGGTCTTTACGGTGGCGTCATTCAACTTACGATAGTCAATACACACACGCCATCCCGTAACCAATCGAGTTGGAATTAACTCGTTTTCTTCATTCGTGACAACAGTTATGCCACCCTTTTTGGAACACGATGAATCGGGCTAACCCAAGGACTATTTGAGATTGGGTAAATCAATCCGCATCAAGAAGTTTGATAACCTCCCGTTTGATAACATCATGGATTTTGGATTTACTCTTCTCGATGTTGAGCTTCTTGGTTTGAAGTCATCCTCCATTAAGATTTTGTGAGTACAAAACTCGTGGTTGATACCCTTAATGTCGGAGAGTTTCCAAGCAATTGCTTGCTTGTGTGACTTCAAGACCTTTATGAGAGCGATCTTTTCATCTTTACTCAAATCTCGAGCAATAATGATGTGTAATTTATCATCACCTTCAAGAAATGCATACTCAAGATGAGGTGGTAAGTCCTTAAGTTCGACTTGAAATTCTTGATTTTCTCAATGACTTGACTTCCTTGTCATGAAGGTTGACGGAGGGAGAGGAGGAGAAGTGTCTGATTTAACAACTTCTCAAGAGTAAGAATATCTCCTCCGGATTAATCTCATGGTGATTAATCTCTTCCGAATTGCATCACTAGGGTGAGGGTTGATGAATGATCATCTTTAAGCATTTTCTCAATGAGAAGTATGTCCCCTCGATGTCAATTGGAGCGTGATCAATTTCCATGGAATGTAATCACTAGCCAAGTATGCTTCAATCTCTTCCAAGATGAAGTCGCCTCAAACGGAGTGAGAGAAGGAGTAGAATTGGCTATGATAGGTTGAGAAGATGTGGTGGGATCCCACTCACGTAATTATGAGAATAACCAAGAACTTCGAGAGTACTCTTCGTAGCAACATCAATGATATCTATTCGGTTAACCGACTCGTAATCATAGTTTGCGAGTACCTCAAGTTTGATCAAGGTTAAAGGTGACTTCATTACCAACACGTAACGTGATTTCTTGCTCAAATACATCAATGAGAGCACGGCCCGTTCTCGTGAATCCTCTTCCAACAATGAGAGGAACCCGTGGATCGAGATCGAAATCAACAACAACAAAGTCACCGAAAATGGAACTTTCCTACTTTCACAAATACGCCCCGGCAATTCCAAGAGGACGGGATATTGTACGATCCGCAAGCTCGAGAGTCATGCATGTAGGAGTAAGATCCTAAAGAAAGTTTCTTCCATCTTGAATGAGGCATCGTGTTTATGCTTGCACCAAGATCGGCTAAGGCAAAGCATTCAACCATTCCTCGAAATACACAAGGTAAGAGGAACTTTCCAGATCTCCAAGCTTCTCGGAAGTTTTTCAAGATAATCGCAGAGCAGTTCTCGCTCGATGGAGTTTTAGCCATTTCAAACAAATTTTCCTTATTGCTTAACATGTGTTTGAGAGTTGATGCAAACTTGGGCATCAACATGATAGCATCCCAAGCTTATGTCAAATGAAGTTCTTGGAAAATTTGAAAGAATTTTTCCATTTGTTGACTAGCTTTCTCATGGAGCTTTGCTCATGTAAACGTGATGGGTAAGGAATAGAAGATTTGGATTGGGGTTACCAACTGGAGCTATAGGAGGTTCAAAACAACTCTCGGATTGGATTTTGGTTTCGGACAACCCGAGGATGGATGATCTTTGGTTCCTCCGTTATTAGTAGGAAGTTCCTTGTCCTTTGTCGCCTCAGTTCACTTTCCACTACCTTGGGAGAAGAAGAAGAGGTAGTAGGAATAGCGGGTCCATCATACGAAACACCACTCGGTTGTGATCGCCTTTGCATCGCCTCTGATTAGCGATCGTGTTGCTAGGTAAAGTACCGAGCCCGAGGGTCGATCATTTAAAGACTTCTTCAATTCAATGATCCGACCGACCAACAACTGTTTGTCTCCTCTTGAGTCTTCATGAATTGCTTTAAAGCTCATCGATGTTGACACAGGAGGAGGAGGAGGAACAATTGAGGTAGTATGTTCGGTTATAGCGAATTCCCTTGATTAGGGTTCATATTCCCAAACCGATTCCTCGATTGTAAGTGTTTTGATTAAGATTTCCTTGTTGTTGGAAACCTTGGTTGGGTCAGGAATAGAAATTACCTTGGTTTTGATAACCTTGGTTCATTCTTGGTTGGTTCGATTCGGTTAGGATTCTCGTTGAAACCGGTGGTGCCCGATAAGTGTTAGCACGGTAGTTTGGTTCATTTTGAGGACGGTATTGATTACCTCCTTGATTTGAAGTACCGCTATAGCATTAGCTTCAAAAGGACTACCATCGGTGGCGATCTGACATTGTAGTATGCATGAGGACCACCACAAGTAACACAAACTTCAACTTTCTTCACTTCACCATATGATGGTGCTTGTGTGAAAGTGACTTTCTTTGGTTAGCAAGAACCAAAGCTCGAATAATATCCGTGAGTTTGTCAATCTTAGCATCGATTGCTAGATGTACTCACGGGAGATGAAATAGAAGGTCCAAGATTAGACTCAAGATGATAAGTCTTTGTGCGGAAAGGACGGACCGGGACTTGTTTTCAATTATTTGCAAGGCTTCTTTGTGGTCTTGCTCAAGAAATTACCTCCAGCGGAGGCATTTAGAGAGTCTTGATTGGCCCGGTTCAGACCATTGTAGAAAGTATCCATTTGCATTAACTCGGTAAAACCATGATGCGGACATCATGAGCAAGTCTTTGTAACGATCCCATGCCTCCCGAATGATTCATCAAATCTACGAGAAAATTTCATTATCTCATTCTTAAGACTTGTAGTTCGGGATGGAGGATAGAATTGTTCACAAACTTTGTGACAAGATCTTCCCATGTCTCAATGGAACGAGGGGTTGTTTCTCAAGCCAATTCGGGCTTGTCCCTACAGAAAATGGGAATGAAAAGCTTGATAGCTTCATGTGGGACATTCTTATACTTGATGGTAGATGCAATCTTGTTAAACCATCGAATGTGTGCATGAGGATCATCCGCTCAAAACCATAGAATTGGCTTTGGGTTACCGATTAAGTAACCGGTTTTGAGCTCAAAGTGTCGACCACGATGGGTGGGACAACAATAGCATCTCCGTAACCCTCGATGGGTGCTTGGAGAAGCTCATTCATCGGCTTGTCTTCCGCCATTACAAAGCGGTGGTGGTGGTGGTAGACGTTCCTCGACCACGGTCAAGGAGCCGAACGTCCTCTACGCTCACGAGGAATCTTCCCAAGTTCGACAATGGACTTGTAGAATCGGAAGAACGAGTGCGCATGCACTAAGTATAAAAATCGGCCAAAACAAATGAGGCAAAACACAAGTGAACTTAACCAATAATCACAAATGAAATGGCTTCTTTGAAAAAGGTACACCAAATCACAAGTGACACAAAAGCAAGTTTTAAATCGATGTTGGGAACTTATTATGGTCGCACCCCAGTTAGGTAGTGCTTTGCCTTGATTGCGGTGGTTGATTTTTATGTATATTAAGTATCACCGAAAAGACGTAGGTACAGATTTGTCCGATGGGTTTAAAACTTTTGGACAATATTTTTGTTATCATCTCGTTTAACCAAATCGTATTTCTTTAAGAATCACCTTAAAAGAAACACAAGTCGAAAACGTTACGATTGTTTTGTTGTTTTATATTTTGTTTGGTGTTTTAACACTTTAGGAAAAGTGTTAATGAACTTTTGATTTATATATAACTTTACGTAAAACTTTTACAAACTGTGGTATATGTGCAAGCACGGGTCCGAAAATGTTTAGAACACGCTTCTGACCTCCCCGCAAGCGCCAAAATTTGATCGATGCCAAACAGGTCAAGTTATCTCACGAAAGTCGCCACTTGTGAATGACCAATGTAAGAAACTTAAAGCGCTTAAGCACAAATGCAATTAAAGATCGAGGAGAATACAAGTGGATTCCCTGTCGTTATGTCCCACGGAGGATGACCGTGTTAAACACAATCGGATGTCTGATAATCACTAAGGATAGTGATCGAGGGTATTTTGAGTTTTTATAAACTACAGGAGATTAAAGGAAATTAAAAGTTAAAATCTATTAAATAAATGCTATCACTATTTTTAAACCGATGTTTTTGTTTTTATGTTTTATAAACCGAAATTAAAATCTACGCGACGATAAATAAAAACGTGAAACTTACACAATATTAACCCTAAAAATATGAAAATGGTATTTTTACAAACCTAATGATAAAAGAAAATTTTTAGAAAAAGAAAACTATTTTTATAACTATTTAATTAATTATTATTAATTAAAAACTAATTTTAACTATTTAATAATAACCTAAATTACAAGAAATTAGGAAATAAAGCTAGAAAATTAAAATTATGACTTGGAAAAATCTAAAATAACAAAAGAGAATTTTCAAAACTATTTTTGTATTTTTATGATTATTTTTCTATTTTTTATGGATTTTAAACTATTTAAAACTAATTAAATTACTAAAAATTACAAAATAAACTATGAAAAATCTGGAAAATTACTTTTTTACTTTTTATATTTATCTAAACTTAATAAAATGAAAAATTATTTTTGAACCTTTTCTCGAATTTTTGTATTAAAAGCTATTTAAATAATCCTAGAAACTGCTTTTAATTAAGAAAAATAGCAAACTGTTATGGAAAATGTGAAAATTTTAGGAAAACTCTAAAATTATACTAGGAATCTAGGAAAAATATAAAACATGGTGTTGTTTGGAAGAAATTAGAATCTATAGTAAGTGCTTATTAATAAGCACCTTGAATAAGCAATTGAGAACCAAGGACCACCAAACCTTCACAGAAGCTATTTTATGTTAAAATGACCCAAATGCAACTAGTTTCAACAACCTTTAACCTCTGATAAGCTAATTACCAAGATTTGGCTTTGGTGAGATTAATACTAAAACAGTGGTGAGGGTGCTTCTTTTGACATGAAAATAAGCACTCAAGACAAGTTGAAAATTAAAACCAACAATTAGAACTTGTGATAGACCTAGCTAAGTATTCTTAAACCAAAAATCAGATCCTAAGAAGCTCTGTGGAGCTCTAGATAAGCTTAGCAAAAGCTTGAGAAAAGCTCACTGATCGAGCATGAAAGGTGGCATATGAGCCACCGCTTAATGAGCTTATTTGAGTGCTTAAGAAAATTACTAAAATTATACTAAAATAATAATAAGAAATTAGACACAGCTAACTTAATAATCCCAAAGTTTGATTTGATTTGGTCCAAGAATGAACCCAAGAAAATCCTTCTATTTGGCCAAAAACTGGCTTTTGCAAATATTTTGACTTTTAACTGATTTAGATACTTTGACTTTTATGATCTTTGGAACCAATTTGAGGACTGAGTATGATGAAATATGATGAAATGATACTTCTGCAAGCTATGTATATGATATCTTAACACAAATCAAGGATTTGCCAATCCTTGATCACAACAGTTATCAGGTAAGACTGATTCAAAGTAAGTTTTGACTTTTAGTTGTTGCAGGCACCAAATACTGATTGATACTCACACAAATGAACTACACAAACATTAAGCAAAAGATTCTAACCATTGAATAGACCTACGAGACAATGTGATTAATCCAAACACACCCTTATTATATTGTTTAGCACACAAAACAAGTTTAAACAATGAAACAACTTGATATTATAATCAAATTGACTTAAGAAAACCTAAATACTACTTATTAAACCGATTTTAACTACTTAAAATAACAAGGATGATTATGTTGATGAGACTTGAAAATTACTTACATTTGTCCATAGCCACGATGGCTTGCACAAACAGTAACCAATGAACCCAAGGACCATTATCTAACCTAATCAACCCAATCGATTGTAAAGCAACCCAAATCCGACACGATTCAACCCATTTCAATTCATACCATTTTGCTCCAATGTTGACTTTCGTTGACCAAACCCAAATATTTATTGAACACGTCTGAAAACCTCACTAAAGCTATAATAAGCTTCAATGAGCTTATTTGAATTTGAAATTAAGCTTGTTGAAGCTTGGATTTAGCAATTGAACATTGCAATTTGAAACAAGTGAGCTTGAAATTAGAATTCTCAACATAAGCTTGCATTAACACTTAAAAACTTGACAAAATGATTTCTTAACTTAATATTGATGTAGTTAAACCGAAAATTACAACTTTGAAGCTAAATTAAAACATTGGTATTAAAAACAATTACAAGAAAACTAAAATTAACTAAGCGGTCTTCTTCTCTGCCTTCCGCTTTTATGCATCAGTTGAGCTCACACGTGTCCTTAGAGCAGATCCCACCTCCCAATTGGCCAATGGGAGAGTTTAGAGCATTTTACCTGTTTTTATATTTTTAGCGGGAAGACCTATTTGACTTATAGGGCACTGTAACAGGCAAGTAGGGGGGTGGCATTTATTGTGGGTGGTGGATGATGATGAGGGTGGAAAAGTTGAGGTGATGGGAGGAGAGGTGGCCAGTGGTTGCAGAGAAAGGTGGGGAAGAAGATAAGCAGGAGGTGGCGCGCCCTTTTCTGGATTTTGACTTATTTTGACCAAGGGTCCAAAAGAAAGTGACAGGGTCCAAAGAGATAATGGCGGGGTCAAAATTAGATTTGACAAGGCTTGTTTAGGTTATTTTGACAAGGACTTAATGTTGCAACTCGAAATCTCAAGGACCACTCCCGCCAATTAAGCAAAGTTACCATAAGGACTGAATTTGACAAACTTTAATAGTGCAAGGACTATTTTTGACATTTTCACATTTTAAAGGACTATTTTGCCAATTTCCAAAGTTCGGGGACTAAAGTTGTAATTTTGTAAATTTGAATCTCAAGGACCAATTTTGACAACTTTTGAATCCCTAGGACTTAAAATGATATTTTTCTTTATTTGGATTTACCTGGACTATTTTTGACAATTTTTGAAACTTGGGGACTAAAGCGCCAATTATGCAAATTTTATAATGCTTTTCACCGATTTTGATATTTTGCATTTAAAACACATAAAACACTTGTTTGTGATATTTTTATCATTTTGATGCATTTAAAGTGTTTTCGATGTTTTGCGGTTTAAATAAGACAAAAATGATGAGTATTTAGACACTCATCAGGTATTTACTGAACCCAACACTACGACCTTAGACACACAACGCAATTAAGAATAATGACGTGACAATTCAACCATCAGTAGGAGATAATTAAGGAGTAATAAAACCTAAGTAGACACATCTTTAAAATATCATACGAGCACACAATAATTAGACATAGACTACCCTCACCTTAGTTAATTAGATAATTAAATAATAGTGTAATCGGTAGAAATACCAACCCCCCAAATCCAAACCCCGAGATTCGTACCTTTCCATTTCCTAAAAAACATAAAAAGATAAAAAAAAAAAATCTTCCTCAACCCCAACCTTAGCGTAGTAACTCCTCACTAGCATTCCTATTCCCCTAAAGAACGATATCAATTCCCGTGGCTTACCCTAATACTACACTACAACGATTAGGTTCACTGCCTAGAGTGTTGAAAAACTTGCTCGATGAAAAGGAAGTTCCTTTGACCCCGAACGACGCGTGTAGCGTTATCAATGCCATAGCCAAGATTTTGTTGATGTTGCCTTAGAGAGTAGACAAATGGGAGAAGAAGCAATCATGTCTTGCATTGAGATTGTGTAAAGGCTTGATGTGCGGGTTCCGGACATAAGATCGTTTCCTTATAGATCACGAATGAAACTAGTTTTCTCCCAAAAGCAACTTCCAAATCACCATCACAAAATTGACCCATTGAAAAGAGATTGTGACCGAGATCTTCCACATAATAAACCACGCTAATTTCGATGTTCCCATTGATGTAATCTCCATAGCCCATGATAGTTGCGCAAGTGATCATTCCGAACCCGACGAGACAGATGAACTTTGAGACAAAGTTTGATAACGATTGAGATTGCTGTCATGTGTCGGGAACATCCGCTATCAACAATCCAAAGGATGATCTGTATCACCGCATTACATATGACGACACTGTGGAATAGAAGTAGAGGTGGAACTCAAGAGTTAGAGGTTCCATTACGATTCTGATTGAAACACACATGTTAATGATTTTAGGAATCCATTTAAATCCGGGTGTATTTTGTAACCATCTCGCTAAGTCCAACTAATTCGTGCTTTGGTCTTAGTGAATGCACTAGGTGATATTTTCTTCCTAGGAGGTGAAGTGGGTTCTATGGGTACATCAATGATCGTAGCAGAAACACTAGAGGGCGGTTTACCTAGCACATACTTAAAAGCATTAGTGGGCCTAGAGGTAATCCGTTTTCTATTATTCTGCTTACGAGATAAGATAGATTTAGCAACACATTTATCATGACAACCAGAAAACATTCTTTTACGACAACCAACACAAGATGCTTTAAACATAACATTCAAAGTACTTAAAGGTTCAGCATTTGTTACATCACTTTTTCTATTACATTTGTCTTACGCAATGTCTAAACTGGGTGCAACATGAGTTTTATTCAAAGTCCTAAGGTGTTCTTCTACTTCAGAGGCCTTTAATGATCTTTTCTTACGTTGCAACTTCCTATTCTTCTTTTGATGCTTTCTAATCGTGAAGTGCTAACGCTGGGAAAAGAGGCAACTACTCCTGTTTCAGTGGAAGGAAGCACATTAGTATCTTGTGGTTTGTCATTAGGCGTTCTAGTGTCAATTTTAAACATTCCGGTTGTAAGGACATTCGTGTTACTAGACTTATCTTGTTCATACTTCCCTAACTTTGCTTTCAACTACACAATAGTGTGCAACAAATCTTGATTTTCGAGCGAATGTTTCCACTAACGCTTAAGACATCTCTAGTGTATGCAAGATGATTATCAAGTTCTTGTGATGCTTTTCACGAGTCTTTTGAGCAAATCAAATATGACACCATATTCAGTTTTGACTTTGGCAAATTCTTGTTCATATTTTGAAATTTGACTCTTTAAAGACACGTTGTCATCATCCAGTTGTTCAAGTTTTGGATCAAAAGACTTTTCACGCAAATGGTTGATTTTGTTTTGCAAAGCAAGTTCTCAATTTTGACAATCTTTTTGACACCATTGAAGACGGCGTTTTGCATTCGAAAGGTCATTTAACAAACGCTCATTTTCAATTTTCAAAGACTCGATTTGCGGCACATTATCGATATTGTCAACATTTTCAACAGAATCAGCAGCAATATAATCAAATGCATATGCAACAGTATGTAACAACACCACATTTATGGTATCAGCACATATAACATCTTCCAAGAGTCGATCAACATGATTTCGTAATATTTTCTTTTTCCGTTTAGTATTTGAAATCGATGTTTCGCTTCTCGAAACTTTTCATAAGTCCAATTTCCTTCGAAGATCCCATTCCCAATATATTGCACACATTTTCAAATTTCGGACATGGGGTAAAAGCCTTTTCTGAAAATTATCTCTTTGATTTCGCGCATGTGGCGATTGAAAATGTTCAACTTTTATTTTAGAATTAACTTCAATTTCATGTTCCAAAAGTTTGATGTCAGACATGAATGTATCAAAATATTTAAGAATTTGACATCGATCGGGTAAGGATTTTACTTCGAAGGAAGGTAAAGGACCATTTATTTGTGCAACATCATTTCGAGGACCCTCGTTAGAAGAGGATTCGTGAATTGGGGGTCAAAGGAACTTCCTTTTCGTCGAGCAAGTTTTTCAACACCCTAGGCAAATGAACCTAATCGTTGTAGTGTAGTATTAGGGTAAGCCACGAGAATTGATATCGTTCTCTAGGGGAATAGGAATGCTAGTGAGAAGTTACTACGCTAAGGTTGGGGTTGAGGAAGATTATTTTTTATCTTTTTATGTTTTTTTAGAAAAGGAAAAGTACGAATCTCGGGGTTTGGATTTGGGGGGTTGGTATTTCTACCGATTACTCTACTTTTATCTAATTATCTAAACTAAGGTGGTGGTAGTCTATGTCTAATTATTGTGTGCTCGTATGATAGTTTAAAGATGTGTTTACTTAGGTTTTACTACTCCTTAATTATCTCCTATTGGTGGTTGAATTGTCACGTCCTTATTCCTAATTGCGTTGTGTGTCTAGAGTTGTAGGGTATCGTTTCTCCCTAACTCTTTGAAGTTACCAAAGGGTCTCGTCTACAAAACCCACAAGGGATGATAAACTCTAACTCTAAGGCCTCTTTGGATAGTTTAGCTTACAACAACTCAAAGTGCTATAACCTAAGGTTCACAAAGATTAATCAAGCATTAAGTACACAACGAATGACCTATCGCATTACTAGATCATTAATCAACTAAGATAAGAAACAACCAATCAATATTCAATAATTAAGTTTCATATTCCTAAGCAAACACACAAGTAAATTAGCGGACATGGAGAACATGCAAGCATACACACAAATAATTGAAGACATAATTAAATTAATGAAGTAAACAACTTATCTTGGTGTAAGATAGGGTTTAGAACCCTAAAATACGACCTTGGTTCGGTTTAGGTTTTACTCCAAAAGTTTACCCAAAAGACTACTCTCTAAAGCGAAAAATTCGGATTCTATATATAAGATTACATGTGCGACGGCGTCACCTTATGATTTGTGGCCGCCGTCGTGTCGCCGTCATTAGGGTTTCGTCTTGGCCAAGTTAATCTTGCGACGGCGTCACCTTATGCTTGTGACGCCGTCCTCTTTAGCTTCGGCGCCGTCTGCGGATTGAATCTAGGCCGCCCGAGTTGCGACGGCCTACTCTTTTAAAGCCCGACGCCGTCCTTCAAAACTTAGCAATTTCTCTTACGAGCCATCACAAATTCCTCCGACGGCGTCGCAGATTAAGTAGATGACGCCGTCCCTTGTAATTTAGCGACTTGAGTGTCTCGATTCTTGACTTTGGCCATTTTCTTCATATATCCGTGCTTTTCGTCCAAATAAGTGCCATTCTGTAGTTTGCCTTCAAGAGACCTAAAAGTGAAAAGGCGATATTAAGCAATAACGGATACAAAAGTGATCAAATAAGGGCTTAAACGACCCTCAAAAGGTACATTTAAAACCTTATCAAATATCCCTACACTTGGTATTTGCTTGTCCTCAAGCAAATGTGCTTTTAGCCAATTAATTTATAAGTTAGGGGTCATGAAGCATTGGTTTAAAACAGTCCACAACACATATAAGCCCGAAAAGTCATAACAAGCACGGAATTACATACTAGCACCTCACATGGGGTGTTTGGATTCTCACATCTCTCGGTGTATATGAAATATAACAAATTGGAAATGGAAGATAAACACTCATTAACCGGTCCTAGTACATAGATTACCATAGGCTTGAGAATAGATCAAACCTCCATCGCTTTGGCGTAAGCACCTAGGAAAGACTATCAAAGAGGTCTTTAAAGGGTTGTAACGTTAGGCTTACGGTAGGGAAACAAAGGGTTTGGTGGGATAGGCTATTTAGTGGTGGCAAGTCAAAAATCTCAATGTTACATGCATACGAAGAATAGCGTTGCTAAGCCAAGACTCGACACTCTAAACTCTAGATAACTGAAATAAACAAACATAAATTTAAAGATAGATGTAGGATGGTAGCCCGTATGTTTTTTTTTTTTTTTTTTTTTTTTTTTTTTTTTTCATACACTTTTACTCTACCATCCTCTACGATAACATCAAAATAATAAGGATTTATAGCACATCCCTACACTTGAGTTTTATTACTCTAACACTAATATGACCCGAATTGAAAAGATCAAAATACTTGGGGTATGTTATTACGCAAATTAGGAAATTAACGTTCCCTTTCAAACATTTTATAAACTTTAACTTTTCCCATGAGTCCCAATCGTCCCAAAGCGTGTACAAAAGATATGACTCAACTTAGCAACTCATGCAAGCAACTAGATAATTGAACTAAGGGTTTTGGGTGATAACAATAATGCACTAAAAGTGAGTGCATACAAGGTAGGCTAAGGCGATTTGGGTGTACATTTGGGGGTGGAGTGTAAACAATGCTCTTCATTGATATTCCGGAAAACCGAAACATCACGAGAACCGCGAAAAGGATAGGCTCTGAGGGTTTAACTAGGGGTATCGTGTACTAAAGATGAGTACAACGCAAGGGTGTGGGGGAATTACTCAACCGATGTGGAAGAAGTAATTATATTACGGTATCAAACAAGGGTTATCCTAATGCCTCTTATCATTTAGTTATTCCTAACTACACAAGTGTAGTCTTACTAGCGATCTCGGGATGCATCACAAAACAAGTTCTAGAATCTAATATACTACCGGTTCACACTCTAAGCATTAAAGATGAATGCTTTAATTCCTACTAATCTAAGGCGATCCTCACATTTTGGTGGAATTTAAGTGGTAAAGGGTTTTGTGCTAGTCATATAACTTCCTATCCGTGAGGCGCTTTTGTTAAGACTAATGGCCCACTCCTATATGTCATGAAAAATTTTAAATTTGGTGCCAAAATTACCCTAACCGACATTTTCTCATGGTTTATTACGCAAATGCAATTGGACAAAGCAAATAATCAAGGATAAGCATAGTTTCAAAGTTCCATTTTATTTTCCTCCCTACACTTAAAGCGAACATTGTCCCCAATGTTCCCCGAAAGTATCAAAGTTATGATAAAAGAAGGTAGTCAAAAACGAAAGAAACTAATACTCCCCTGATTAGCTCGGTAGGATCCGTGTGTGAAGTAGTGGTTAAATCCTTTCCAAGAAGAATGTATGCGTGAAAAACTCCTTCCAACTTTATGTATCTTCTTCTTGATAAACAAAACTTGCACACTTGAAGAAAACAAACGAAACCTTCGCGTAAAATCGGCGGTAATAATATATAAGACTCGATTTAAACTAGGATATAATGCTTGTGGAATGGATGGTTACAGAATTTCTAAGAAAATTAAGACACGGAAAATTCCAAAATTTATAAGTAGCTCGAAAGCGAGAAAAAGTAATCGATGTTTTACTCCTTCGACGCCGTCAGTTGCAATCTGACGCCGTCGGTTATCCCGACAAAAAGCGGTGCGATTTTACGGAAAAATTCGGAAAATTTACATCTTTAGAATCGGAAAAATTTCGCAAAACATCCATTATGACTCGATACAAGCATTTGACTCGAACAAACATGCAAATATATCTTTTAATTAATTGTTATTCTCATGTTCACGTTTCTTATGAAAACGTGTGTAATCCTCCCTACACTTATCCTTTATGTAAAATACCTTTATATGCAATTAAGACGAGGTTAAAAACAAAATAAAGCATTTTTACAAATTTAAACATGAGATTAAACAATCAATAAAAGATATATGACACAAACAAACAAACAATTAAACATGGGTTGCCTCCCACGAAGCGCTTTTCTTTATTTAAGAGTCTTGTAGCTAGACTCGTAGTCGTGTCCCTACGTACCGATATAAGTAAGCTTGTCCTTAACAATGTCATAAGGATCAAACTTATCATTTAGGTTCCTAGTAGTACGTTCGGTTCGATACGCCTTTTCAAACTTTTCTCCATCGGGATCATAGATTGTTATCCTAATGTGCCATTCTCCATTTCCATTACTAGGCGGTCTACTCCAATCCCACTTATGTTTAGGCTTCTCAATTTTCCACCTATTCATAACGAGGTTGACGGGCAAACTTCCTAAGAACTCGGTCATCTTCCTAAATACTAAAGCGTCTTGAGCGGGTTTACTTCCATGTCTCTAGCCATCTCTTTTCATGGAAAGTTGCTTTGCTAGCAAAGGCATCATCTAAATAGAAAGGTCGTTGGGGCCTATGAGGTTTTATCAATCCAAGGTCCATATCTAGAAGGTATTCTATCCATCCTAATCTCATGTGGAATTTCCTCCTCTTTGTAGTATGTATGCCTTTTGACATCGTAAATCGACCTAGCACTACCTTCTCCTACCACTATCTTGGACATCTTACAATCAATGATGGCACTAGCGGTAGCTAAGAATCCTCTTCCTACAAGTAATGGGCATGTCGGGTCCTTATTCATGTCAAGCACATGGAAATCGGCGGAAGAGTTAACTCTCCTCGTGTACTACCATGTCTTTTATTATTCCTCTGGATATGAAACACTACCATCGCTAGACCTAAAATGGTTTCCGTTGGTTCTATTTTACCTAGGTTAAGGCTTCTATGGAGGACAACGGAACAAGATTGATGCATGATCCTAAGTCGGCTAGAGCATCGAGAGGTTTGGAAGTTCCAAGCCTACACGGAAGAGTAAATAGCCTGGATCGTCTAACTTCTTAGGTAGATTATTTCGCACAAAGGCGGACCCATGTTTTCCAAGTTTAAGTTCTAACTCATATTTTTCTTTCAAAGCATTATAATAAGGTGCATGAGCTAAGACTTCAAGAACCGGTTTTCTTGATGGAGTTCCTTGTACTCCTCCTCTAGATTGGGTTTGGGTTCTTGGTTGTGGGTTTCTCAAGAGTAGGTTCTACCAATGGTGCGGGGCCTTGGTACCTAAATTTGGATTGCTTAGAAGCCTTGTTGATAGCATTCACCGAGTGAACCGTTGGGTGTGAGGGACATGGATGTGTACTCTCCCAAGGTGAACAAGAACATGAAGTCGATGAAATCGAATTTACTTTTGGGTTCTTTATGGTATCACTTGGAAGTGCTCCAATTTCTCGTTCATTGAAGGCTTTTAAGAGTACATCAAGCTTGTTTGTCATCTCGCCTTGCTTTTGCTTAAAATCGGCTTCAAGCTTAGTCAATCGAATCTCTTGAGATGACATGAATCTAGATGCAATTGCCTCAAGATTAGTGGGGTTCCCGGTGTTTAGAGAATTGAACCTATTAGGTGGACTAGATGAGCTTTGGGGTGTACTTGAGTTTTGATTCCACTTAAGGTTAGGGTGATTTCTCCATGAGGGGTTGTAAGAGTTTCCTAAGTTGTTTTGTTCGGGCTTGAAAGTGTACCACTTCTCTCCCGCTCCGTCGATGCGTGTGGGCGTAGTCGCAAAAGCTTGTTCGGGAGTCTTGTGCAATCACGAGTGTCATGGGGACCACTACATAATTCACAAGGTAGAGTGATTTTATTCACTTGATGTGAAGACTTAGGATTTTTGTAGGAGCTCATGAGGAATTTTACTTGATCTTCAAGTTCAAGCATCCTACGGTCGGAAGGTTGTGAGTCAATTGGAGGCAAGGAGATTGCCTTAACGGTTTTGGGCAACTCACGGGGGTCATTCCAACTTTCGTTGTCATAGAGAGCAAGGTCCTCTATTATACCCCATGATTCTTCCGCGGTGAGATCACTAAGTTTTCCACCGGCCGCTTGGTCAATGGATCGCTTAGTGGGAAGTTGACATGATCATAAAAGATTTGGACTTGGAGCCAAAGATCAATGCCGTGATGAGGACTTTATGGAGTAAGTCCTTGAATCGAGTCCATGCTTCGTAGAGAGATTCACCTTGGCGTTGTTGGAACATCAAGATGTCATTCCTAAGTTTTGTGGTTCTCCCGGTGGGAAAAATTGAGCAAGGAAGCAGTGGTGAGATCATCCCAACTTGAGATGGAGCCGCGGGAAGTCGCTCAAGCCAATTACTAGCTTGGTCCCGTAGAGAGAATTGGAAGAGACGCAGACGCGTGGTCTCCCGAGTAGTAGCATCAAGGTCAATAGAATCGACAATTTTAAGGAAGTCCTTAAGATGCTGATTAGGATCTTCGGAACGAAGTCCATGGAATGCACATCCATTTTGCACCAACCGGATGGTGTCGGATCGCAGGGCCGTAATTTGGGCTTGGTCGGGAAGCTCAATGGTGTTCCTATAGCCTTGGTGGCTAGGTCTCGAGTATTCACCAAGAGTACGGTCTCTTGGCGGGACAATGATTTGAGGGGGGTTTTCACCTTCCATGATGAAAAGTGATGGGGTTACGAACAAAGGTCACGAAGAAGGGGGATAGACTAAAAGAAAGCTAAAAATGAGAAAAAAGTTTACTTGATAGGAATCAAGCAAAGAAACCTAAACGAGGTGGACTACTAACTAGCTATTCTATTCCCGCGGCGCCAAAAACTTGATACGCTTACAGTAGCGTTCGGGGTCAAAGGAACTTCCTTTTCGTCGAGCAAGTTTTTCAACACCTAAGCGATGAACCTAATCGTTGTAGTGTAGTATTAGGGTAAGCCACGAGAATTGATATCGTTCTCTAGGGGAATAGGAATGCTAGTGAGAAGTTACTACGCTAAGGTTGGGGTTGAGGAAGATTATTTTTTATCTTTTTATGTTTTTTTAGAAAAGGAAAAGTACGAATCTCGGGGTTTGGATTTGGGGGGTTGGTATTTCTACCGATTACTCTACTTTTATCTAATTATCTAAACTAAGGTGGTGGTAGTCTATGTCTAATTATTGTGTGCTCGTATGATAGTTTAAAGATGTGTTTACTTAGGTTTTACTACTCCTTAATTATCTCCTATTGGTGGTTGAATTGTCACGTCCTTATTCCTAATTGCGTTGTGTGTCTAGAGTTGTAGGGTATCGTTTCTCCCTAACTCTTTGAAGTTACCAAAGGGTCTCGTCTACAAAACCCACAAGGGATGATAAACTCTAACTCTAAGGCCTCTTTGGATAGTTTAGCTTACAACAACTCAAAGTGCTATAACCTAAGGTTCACAAAGATTAATCAAGCATTAAGTACACAACGAATGACCTATCGCATTACTAGATCATTAATCAACTAAGATAAGAAACAACCAATCAATATTCAATAATTAAGTTTCATATTCCTAAGCAAACACACAAGTAAATTAGCGGACATGGAGAACATGCAAGCATACACACAAATAATTGAAGACATAATTAAATTAATGAAGTAAACAACTTATCTTGGTGTAAGATAGGGTTTAGAACCCTAAAATACGACCTTGGTTCGGTTTAGGTTTTACTCAAAAGTTTACCCAAAGACTACTCTAAAAGCGAAAAATTCGGATTCTATATATAAGATTACATGTGCGACGGCGTCACCTTATGATTTGTGGCCGTCGTGTCGCCGTCATTAGGGTTTCGTCTTGGCCAAGTTAATCTTTGCGGCGTCACCTTATGCTTGTGACGCCGTCCTCTTTAGCCGGCGCCGTGCTGGATTGAATCTAGGCCGTGCGAGTTGCGACGACCTACTCTTTTAAAGCCCGACGCCGTCCTTCAAAACTTAGCAATTTCTCTTACGAGCCGTCACAAATTCCTCCGACGGCGTCGCAGATTAAGCGATGCGCCGTCCCTTGTAATTTAGCGACTTGAGTGTCTCGATTCTTGACTTTGGCCATTTTCTTCATATATCCGTGATATTAAGCTTTTCGTCCAAATAAGTGCCATTCTGGCATGGTTTGCCTTCAAGAGACCTAAAAAGTGAAAATGAGCGATATTAAGCAATAACGGATACAAAAGTGATCAAATAAGGGCTTAAACGACCCTCAAAAGGTACATTTTAAAACCTTATCATTTCTGGGGACTCCATGGATGATTCTATCTTTGTCTACTTCCTTTTGATGGTGCTTCAAATAGTCATACAACAATCCGTAAGTAGCTTGATGAAGATTCTTTGCTTGACGGATGAATGTAACATACTTCTCCCAATCGGGACCAAGACATTTCGGGAACTTTATGTTGATTTCAATCCTTGGCATAATGATATTATGTTTGTCCAAGTCATTGATGATGTCTGAGAACCGATGATAGTATGACTCTAATGACTCCCCTGGTTCAACCATGAATTTTTCATATGCTAAGTAAATTTTGGATTCCATGTCTTCTTGATTGAGTTCAGTGCCTTCCATTAGAAGATGAATGTGCTACCACATTGATTTAGCAGTCTTCTGAGCATCAACACTACGAAGCATCAGTTAGGTAGACCCAAAGGATATATTGCATTGCAAGTTCATCGACTTCTAAGTGAAGAAGTTGATCGGTAGTAAGTTGATCGATGTCGACAACGTTGGTAACATCATCTCTTGGTGGAGTAGCGATCGGATCTCCGGGTATAGTGATAGTAGGCATCGAAAATGACCTTCAAGTATGACCTTCTTCAAAAACTTACCATGTGGTTTCTTGAGATCACAAAACCTAAAACCTTATCACCCATTGATCGTAGTTTAGGGAGTGAGCATTGGAGGTCTATCAAGGATCGACTTCATGAATGGATTGTTGGTCGCTTAAAGCTTCACACATCTTTGCAAACCAAGAAGGTTCCTTTTGCGTTGTGACATTCATAGCATACTTAGCGGGAAACTGATATTGGAAGTAGTTACAATGTTGAACTTGTTGACGAGGGTTTGGTTGAGGCATCTGTGGTGGAAGAGGGTTTGCTCCTTGAGGAAAGTACATTTGAGATGGTGGTTGAAATTGTTGTTGAGGATATTGTTGAAATTGTTGTTGTTGTTGAGGATACTCATAAGGAAAGTAGTTAGAGTATGGTGGTTGAGACATCTTGAAACTTATGTTGAGGATGGATCTTTGTAGTCGAATGAAACTTGTTGATGAAGTACACTTAGGCGTAGAAACCAGGCTTAGGCGTAGATTGTAATCCTTACGCGTAACCTCCTATTACACGTAAACAATAGCTTAGGCGTAAATACTGCTTACGCGTAAACTTTAGGTAAAACTTAAGCTTAAGCGTAAACCAAAGGCTTAGTAGTAAGAACCTTATGCGTTAGATTACCTTAGGCGTAAGATGAACTTATGTGTAAGAATAACTTAGGCGTAAAGTGTTTACTCATAAGCTTTTATGCTTATGCGTAAAACTAGTGTTTTACCCAAAAATCCTTTACACTTATCCATGTGTAAAAGATATCCACAAGTCGAAGTGTTTTCAGGCTTATCCAAGCAAGAAAACACTGAGTAAACCAACATCTTCGAAGATCAAATGAAGAAAATCTTAGGCATAGACAGCTGCTTAGGCGTAGAGTGACTTAGGTGTAGATGTATACGCGTAAAACTAGGGTTTTACTAGGCGTAGAAAGTACAAAAAATTACCAAAACTGATTTTTATGCCCAAAAATGTTTTGTAAACCTAATTTTAATGATGAAACAGCTTCAAAATCACCAAAACAACAAGAAAGTTTGAAACTTGATGATCCAAAAACACGTTCACCCTTATGCGTAGCAAATGACACACGTAACAAATCAAGCTTAAAAATTAATCTACACGCGTAAAGTTTGAAACTTGATGCAAAAAACTTAACCTTTAACACTAAATAAACCTTAAACTACAAGAATCTTGAGTTTACAAGTGTAAAAATCAAAGCTTTAAGCGTATGAAAAGTGTAACAAACGTCAAAAACAAAAATGTCTCACCCAACTAGATGGCGATTGATACCACTGTTAGGTCACCATAAGTTAACACAAGAATCAATATGTAAGAAATAGGAAAGAAAGTGATCGGATGAACACTAAACACACACGATATAGTGATAAACAAAGGTTATGTGTATATGTATTATAAAAGTGAACAACCAACCTTCAAGTGAAGGTTTACAAGTGTATTTATAGGGAAGGGAGCTAGGAAATATGTCTAGTCCCTTCCTTCCTTATGGCTTTGGCATAGGCTCATGGGCTTTCTACATGAGCCTAGCCTTGATACTAACATAAAATCCTAGTTTAAGCAACCCATTACATATAAATGATTAACACTTGAAATACAAATGGGGAGTGATTCCAACAAAGAGAAAAGTAGAATTAGAGCGAGAACTTCCCTGAAATTTGCTCCTAAAAGAAAGAAGGCTCATGAAAAGAATCGTGCCTTCGCATAAGCATCCACAAGCAAACTTCAATCCCTGAAATCATACTACCAACACGCATAATTCTAAAAAAGAAAAAGAAAAAATGAAAAGAAACCTAACTCACTTTCGTAGGAATCACGGTTGCATTTAGCATATGCAACAAGCCTTTTAAACCACTTGGTGTCCCAAGTGAACGAGTGTAGTCTCATGAGGCTTACAGGGAACATACCCACAAAGTTCATTTAAAAACTAATACAAGGTTATTGTATTTAAAAAGAAAGAATTATTACAGAGGATAGTTACGGTGTAACTCCTAGATGGAGTTACGCTGTAATTAATGCAAAACCTGGTAGACGCTGCAGGAGTGTAGCTACGTCGTAACCATTGCATGGGATTATGCCGTAATTGTTAATGCTCTGAGAAGAACTACTGCAAAAAGTATGTTACGGCATAACCATGAGTTACGCCAGAATCGTGGACACATCGGATCCCGTTCAACATGTCAAAAGAACTTTCTCCGTTTTCTTGCAAAAATGGTTACAAAAACAAAACCAATGAAATGAAAATAAAACAAATGAAAGGGATAATTCGGGTTGTCTCCAGAAAGAGCACTTTTCTTTATTTACAAGTCTTTAAGTTAGACTCAAAGCCATGGGGCTTTATGGTGGCCTTTGGACTCGCCAACTTCCTCCATATCTTTCATCAAGTTATGTCGACCTGTGCAACATTTGTAGCGGTGCGGAGATATTCCTTAGTCTTGATCTTCCGAATTTTGCAAAACTTTTGTCCGCCCCAAGTGGTATCTAGTAAACTCATACTTTTCACTACAATCGGTGGCGACCTCTTATCTACGGATGCCAAGAAGTTTTCACCTTCTTTGCTCATATGCTTCATCGTCGGGTCGGTGAACCCATCTTCTCCTTGTAGTTCAAGGTAATCCAAAATCCTCTATATCATCATCGTCGGACTCGGTACCTTTAAACCATTTATCGTCGAGTAGATCTTCCATAAGCACCTGTTTGCATTCTTCTTTCTCATTTCCCGTCGAATCTTTGATATCTTCATTCGTTACTTCACTTATTTCATTTGGAACCCCTTCGCTCGGGTCTTCTTTACTCATACATCCTTTCCAGATCTTCTCCTTAGTCAACGTATCTACCTTCCCATATTTGATTTTGACCCAATTGTCAAATCCCAAATTGTCTAGCCAAGGAAACTTTGTTCTTTCCGCATCATTGGTTGAGGTCCATAAGAATTCATCTTCCCCGACTCTCTCTATACTGCTTCCCCCGTTACATTTATCATCATAAGGGTTGCAAGATGCCCAAAAAACGTTTCCAAGTGTATTTATCTTCTCACACCAATGACTTTGAGCTACCTCGTTATTGGTGTCGTTCGAGGGATCCTCCATGCAATAGATATCATCATTTATGGACTCTTTCTGGAAATAATGCTCCTCATAATCAATCTTGAGCTTTCTTAGAAGATCTAGCATCCCCAAATTGTACCAAATACCAATCATCAAAGGATAAATCTCGAACTTTACATTATGTCTTTCGAGCTCATGAGGCATGTCCATTCATCGTCTTTTATATTACTACCCCGTTGCAATACTCGAGAACGGATTGCATGTAGCCATGTAGGCTATGCTTGTGTGGACTCGTCATTAGTGATAATTATCGGAGTGTAACATTGCATAATAGGTGGTTCCTCCTTTTCTTCGAATGAGATCTTTGCCAACCTTTCTTCATCAGTATATGCAGACCACATGTATTTGTTATCCTTGACCCTTTCATTATCATCTCATCCGTCGCAAATTTCGTTATGAGGGTTACACGAGGCACAAAGATCGTATCATTCACCATTAGATACGAGTATTTTTTTTATACCAGTGATACTTCCTTTTGGATGAAGATTGAGGGCATAAATTAGTATCATTTGACCATCCGTTAATAACACGCGTCCTTGATTCATCTAACTTGAGAAATTTATCAGACCATGTATCCCAGTTACGCCGTAACTCTGAGGTTCGGTTACGGCATAACTGACTTTCTTCAGAACCATCAGTATCTTTCTCATCTATGGTTTTGCGTTCGCAATCTAACCCCTAGTTATGCCGTAACTCATCATAAGTGTTACGGCGTAACTTCACACTGTCGCCGGAATTTTCAGCAGCATCCGTATCGTCGGTGGTAGAATCGACTTGTAACTTTGCATCTTTATCAGAAAAAACGGCCTTGCACACCACCACAGGTTTTGTCTCTTCCGGTTTAGTGTTATTCTTCTTTACCTTTTCACTAAGCTTCTCCACCATTGTTTCTAGGGTTTTAAGGTAGTATCGTGTTTGGAGAGGCTTCTATTTGTGTTTTCACGGAAATATTTAACCCATTCATCTTGTTCTTTTGTCTTTGGGTGAGGCTTCCGAGAAATTTGTTAATGGTTTCTTCAATGGTGGGCTTTCTTCCTTCATAAGGTCCGGGTTGTAATTTCGAGAGGTCCTCCACGATAGCCATTACTATTACGATTATCCTTATAAAGCGGTCGATTTTGTCCATATTTAGCCTCTTCAACTATGCTATCTTCGTCAATGTGAGGACAATTTTTTGTGAGATGTCCTCCTCCACAGCTTTCGCAACCTACTTGGATGGCATGAACACATTCTCTAAGTTTGAGCATATCCCGATCAAGATTTTCTAGCTTGTTAGTGATGGCGGTAATTCCATCAAGATTTCCGTCTAGGCTCCTCTTGCTTCCTCCATCGTGCCACTTTTGGGAATGATCGGCCATTTTTTGGATGGCTTCAATGGAAAGAGTAGGAGTCATGCTCGGAATTGGTCCTTGGTAGTCCAACATCTGTCTTGTAGTTACGTTGATACCTTTGTAAAAGATGTTGACCTTTTGCTGGCTGTTCAGGTCATGAGTCGGACATTTGTAGAGGAGATCGTTGTATCTGTCCCAAGCTTGATACAACGTTTCATAGTCATCTTGTTTGAAATTATGAATCTCCATGAGTGATTAGATATCTTGAAGGGGACAATATCTTTGGATAACATGTTTTTCAAGAGAGCCCATGTATCAACCGCTCAAGTGAAATCTTTCTATCCATCTTCTTGCTCCCCCAGAAGAGTCATGGGGAACACTAAGTAGCATAACACGTCATGAGACACACGGGAATGGTGAAAAGGCTTGCGATGTATAAGAAATTCTCAATGTGTTCATACGCATCTTCGTCCTGTTTCACGAAAGGGTTAGTACGAAGCTCCCTCATAAAGCGATCTTTAATCTCGAAATGGACATTAGCTCAATCACCGGTCTTATGAGCCCAGACCCTTGTTCTTCTCTTGTCAACACCAAATATTCCTCAAGAGTGAGGTCATCAATGCTAACAACTTCCATGATACGAAACTTGAAAAGAAACGTGAGAAATTGAGAAAATTTAAAACAAAATGAAAGACTTAATGAAAATCCTAATATAACTCCACAGCAAGGTCAAAAACTTGATGCAAGTTTCTTGACTGTGTTTTAATATTTATAATGTCTCGTTATACCTATGGTCTACCCTAATGCACTAACAGGCGGTGTACCCGATCGTGTGTAGTGTAGTATTCGGTAAAACTAAGGTCGTCCCAAGAGCTATGTGCGGATTCTAATTAAGTCTAGGTGTCACATATTTTAATTGGTTTTAAGATTGGAATGATTAATTAACTACTAAAGACAAGAAAATATTTTTTGGGTAAAGGGCCTTAAAACCCGGTAAATATATCCAAAAAGCTTTGAAGTACAATTAACATAGGTGAATCCATGTCCTCACCCGTTACATAGGCGATTTGATTCTACAAATGTAACAAAGCAACATACAAGCGCTAAATGCAACAACAAACACTAAAGCGCTAACAACAGATAGAAAACGATTACATTTAAACAAACAATCTAAATGTAAGACGACCGGTTCATAGAACCACTTCCATAGTGAGCTACTCTATCTTTAATGTTCTTCATTGCTTGACCCACGAGTGCATCACCAACTTCCAAGCTACAATAGCGACACACGTCTAAAGTCGCATCGCCCTGACGCCCTACCAACACGTAAGATGGCAAAAGGTCCAGTCCAACCAACACAACTCTTCGACACGGATCAATCGCCTACCAAGCAAGCAACAAACAAGCCCGACTTCCCATGCTGAAATGCGACCCAATAAGCACCACATCACCACCATCGGACCACCAACCACACACCACCGCGACTAATTAAGGAAACAACCTAACCTAGTCGCACAACAAAAGCGGACCACGACTTTCGACAGGGGGCCCTAGAAACCCTAGAACCGCCTTATACTTTGAATCGCAACACCACACCAAGCACAACGGCTAACCACCCTAGTCGCACATGCAACCCATCCAACCAGGTCACTCGAACAAAAGCAATGGAGACAAATAATGCCGCCACCAATAATTCAAGCACCTCGCCGAAAACAACCACAAAAACCCTAGGCTGTAAAAGTCTAGGGCAACAACAAGGAAGACTGATAGACCTAATCAATGAGACTAGAACAATCAATACAAACGCATCCTTGATAAACCATGGATCGACCAAAAGGAATACAAAAACCGATTGGTCATGGAAACCCTAGAGACCAATCCAACCATCAAAACCTTAATCGGTTTTGAAATACAATGATAACCATGTCGCCGTTTCCAATCAGAAAAAACCTAATCGGTTTACGAGTGATACATAGGATTGGTTCCTTCTCTATACAAAATTCTAACTGAATAATGTAAATAATCTGATCTTGATGTTTAATTGGAAGGATTTAAACCCTAGATGATAAAGAAATCGATCATAGGGAATCAAGATCAGAAAATCGCCCAAAAGGGCTAGAAAGAGAAAAAGAAGATAATCATGGTGCTCGTGATTAAAAAATAGAAGAAAATAGAAGAAAGCAAATAAAGGCAAAGGTTGTGATCAATAGAGGAGAAGTTTGCTAACGTAGTTACTCATCCTATCATGTTAAGTTCACGTTTAATTACTTCCAATTGCTTCAAGTAGGGGTTTAGGTCGCTAGGGCGACATTTGGTTAGTTAGTCTAACCTATCAAGCAAAGGCCTTCCACCGAGATCAAGCTACTACCCTTGAAAGTCCAGCTTGTTTTAGTCCCTAAGTCGAGTCATTAAGTTCCGCTACATGCAAGATTCATAACAATGAGTGCCCGGCGCTAGCATCTTAAACACTCATCCCTAACTTTAAGTTCATCCAAGCGGTAGGTGATCGTTAGTCAAATTGCACAAGCGAAGAAGGGTCGTCGGTTGGTCAATTCTTACCCTTCCCACTCGGTCTACCTACTTAGGGTCAGTTGGTCATATCTCTAAGTAACTAGCTACTAGTATTTCAAAACTACCAAACAAAGGTAGCTACCAACAAGCGTGCATGCATACACTAGAAACAATTATACTAAAGCAATGTAAACATAAACAAAACAATTAAGGAATCATAACTAGGCTAGCACCGAGATGTTTAGCCGCTCATATGAATTGAAACAATCGATTCAATGTTTAACATATTGAAATACATGAATTGAAAGTAAAGAAATGATAAATTTCTAATGCTTATCGTTAGGAGTGATTTATCCCTTGGAGATGGCTCAGTATGCTCCTCGAGATCGCCTTGACCTCCTACCCACGTTCTGCGCTTTTGTGTGTGGGTGATTGATGAGAAATCAGAATTTTAGGCGGTATTTATAGGCGGTTGGTTCTGGCGTAACTTAAGTTGAGAGTTCGCCGTAACATTCATTTCTTCGTATTTTGCTCGGAAAGGCGGTTACGGTAACATCGTGAATGAGTTCGCCGTTTCTTCAATAAATCATGGTTACGCCGTATTTGTGGAATGAGTTACGGTAGCTTGCGTGACGCGAACATCATTTGACCTAATTAGTTACGGCGTAATCCTAGGAGGGAGTTACGTCGTAATCTTCAGTTTGGTTGGTTTTCTAAGCCACGTTTCTGTTACGGTGTAATGTGAGAGTAGAGTTACGCCGTAATAGCTTCAAAATAGGCATACTATCATATATCTTCAATAAACTCTCCAAATCCGCGTCTCATTAGCTCCAATGCTCGTAATTTAGCTGAAAGTGAAATATAGAGGAAAAAGCGTAAATCTATATAAATGATATAAAATACGAGCATTATCGGAAATTGACACTTAATATTCAAGGCTATTTGATGTTATCGAAGCCATTTTACTACGACCGCCACTTTATTTGGATCCATCTCTACTCCACCCCTAAGATAATGTGTCCCAGTACTCAAGTGTCGTGGCTCCAAACACATACTTTGATTTCTTAACAAAGAATTGATGATCCTATAAACATTGAAAAACACATTGCAAATGCTCTAGGTACGGTGTAAGAGTGGCACTATAAATCAAGATATCATCAAAAAAACAATCAAGAATTTACGTTAGTATGTTGAAATAACCGGTTCATAGTCTCTTGAAAGGTGGACAGGGCGTTGGTAAGTCCAAACGGCATAAACAGAAACTCATAATGACCGTCATGTGTACGAAAAGCGGTCTTGTACACATCCCGTTCATGCACACGTATTTGATGATAACCTGACTGTAAGTCCAACTTAGTTAAAATAACCGCACCTCCCAACTCATTAAACATCTCTTCCGATGTAGGGATTGGAAAATTTTCCTTTAGCGTGAGCGCATTCAATGCCCCGATAATCCACAAAAAAGCGATAGCTCCCATATTTCTTTTTCACAAGAAACACAGGTATTGAAAATGGACTATGACTGAAACAGATTATTCCTTTACTCAACATCTCATTAACTGATTTTTCCATTTCCTCTTTTTGGTAATGAGGCTTGATAGCAGGGTTTGGGGTCGAGAGAACCTCCTTTTCTACAAGCAAGTTTTTCAACCCTCTAGGCAGTGAACCTAATCATTGTAGTGTAGTATGGGGTAAGCCTCGGGGATTGATATCATTCTCTATGGGAATAAGAATGCTAGAAAGAGATTTATGACGAGAAGGTGTGGTTGAGGATGATTTTTTTTATTCTTTTTTTTTATGTTTTTAGAAAGCAAAGGTAAAATCTCGGGGTATATGATTGGGGGGTGGTACTTCTACCGATTTCACTACTTCTACTAATTATCTAATTAACTACATATAGTTTATGCTTAATTGAGGTGTTCTCGTATGGTGATTAAAGGCGTGTTTACTTAGATACTATTACTCCTAGTTAACTTTAATTAGTCGGTTGAATTGTCACTTCCTTTATTTTAACGCGTTGTATTCCTATTAGTCGTAGGGGTGGCGTATTCCCTAATTCTATGAATGTATCTCCTATAGAATACAGGATCGACAAGTATAATACTATCTTGCCCGAATATCCTATTGTCCTAAAGCACACCGATGCAATAAACACAACGATAGCCTAGTTGCACTCCTAGGCTTCTATCAATCAAGACAAGAGACAACCTAACAACAATCAATAACTAGGTTTCATAGATCTAAGAAAACACACAAGTAATTTAGCTAGACATTTTAAACAAGCAAGCATACATACAATCAATTGAACATGGGGTAGACATAATGATAAATTGGAATAACAAACTTATCTTGATGTGTAAAATAGGGTATGGAACCATAGAATACTGTCCAAGTCGGACTACAACTGAGTTAGGGTTTGCTCTCCAAAATTCTACCTCTTAAAATACAGAAAAATTGAATTCTATATATAGATTTACAATCGCGACGGCGTCGCCTTTTGCTAGCGACTTCGTCAGGTCCCCGTCCTTAGGGTTTCGTCTGGGTCAAGTCATCATTGGGACGACGTCACTTGAGAGTTGTGACGCCGTCTGTCTTCATGTAGGAGGTCGTCTGAATATTGGATCTTGGGCGTCTGGTGTGGAAAGTGTGAGTGACGCCTTCCATAATTTAGGCGTGACCCCATCAGGCTTTAGGACTAAAAATTCCGCTAAGCCGTCGCGTGCACTTTTTGATCAAATCTTCATAGAGGGACGACGTCGCCCTTTGGATGGGACGCCGTTAGGTGTAATGATCAGGCTTTGAGTGTCTTCGATCTTGACTTTGCCATTTTCTTCATGTTTTTGCTCCTTTTCGTCCAAATATGCTTCATTCCAGCATTTTTCTTCCAAAAGACCTAAAAAGTGAAAAAGAACGATTTTAAGCACTAACAGATATAAAATATGTCGATTTAGGGTTTAAATGACCCCTTAAAAGCGTACGTTTTAAATCCTTATCAAATATCCCTACACTTGGTATTTGCTTGTCCTAAAGCAAATGTGCTTTTAGCCAATCAATTTATAAGTTAGAGGGCATGAAGCATTGGTTTAAAATAGTTTACAACAAGTAAAAGCGCCACAATAGTCATAACAAGCACGGAAATTATACACTAGCACCTCACAAGTGGTGTTTGGATTCTCTCATCTCTCGGGTTTATATGAAATATAATATGAATGGAAATAGAAGATAAACACTCATTACCTGACATAGTAAATAGATTACCATAAACTTGAGAATAGATCAAACCTCTACCGCTTTGGCATAAGAACCTAGGAATAACTATCTAAGAGGTATTTACAAGGGTTGTAACGTTAGGCTTAGGGTAGGAAGTAAAGGGTTTTGTTGGATTGGGGATATTTAGTGGTGGCAAGTCAAAATCTTATGTTACAAGCATGTAAAGCGTGGCGTTGCTAAGCCAAGACTCGACTCACTAACACTAGATAACTTGAAACAAAAAAACATCAACTTAAGAACATAAACATAAAGATAGATGTAGGATGGTAGCCCGTATGTTTTTTCATTTTTTATTTTTTATTTTTAACATCTCTTTTCTTTTTTTCATACCTTTTACTTTACCATCCTCTATGATAACATCAAAATATAAGGGATTTATAGGAGCATCCTACACTTGAGCTTTTATTTCTCTAACACTAATGGACCCGATTTGAAAAGATCAAAACACTTGGAGTATTTAATCACGTGACAAAGGGAATCAATTTATCGTTCTTTCCGTTACTTCATAAAATATTACTTTTACCCATGAGTCCCAATCGTCCCAAAACTATGTACAAAAGATATGACTTGACTTAGCAACCATGCAAGTAACTAGATAATTGAACTAAGGGTTTAACAATGACAACAATAATGCACTAAAGATGAGTGCATACAAGGTAGGCTAAGGCGATTTGGGTGTACATTTGGGGGTGGATTGTAAACAATGATCTTCATTGATATTCGGAAAACCAAAACATCACGAGAACCGTGAAAAGGATAGGCTCGAGGGGTTAACTAGGGTATCGTGTACCAAAGATGAGTACATCATGAGGGTGTGGGGTAATTACTCAACCGATGTGGAAGATGTAATTATAATACATGTTTAAAACAAGGGTTATCCTAATGCCTCTTATCATTTAGTTACTCCTAACTACACAAGTATAGTCTCACTAGCGATCTTGGAATGCATCACAAACAAGTTCTAGAATCTATTATACTACCGGTACACTCACTAAGCATTAAAGATGAATGCTTTTATTCCTAAAGATCTAGGGGCGACCTCACATTTTTTGGGGTGGAATTTGAGTGGTAAACATTTTTTTTGTGCTAGTCATATAATTCCTATCCATGAGACGCTTTGTTCAGACTAAAGTTTAGCTCGTAAATGTCATAATTTTTTTTAAATTTGGTGCTAAAATTGCCGTAACAAATATTTCTCATGGTTTACTACACTAATTACCCAGGACAAGACAAATGATCAAGTGAGTGAATAATTTTTAAGTTCGTTTATTCTCCCCCACACTTAAAGCGAACATTGTCCCAATGTTCCCGAAATATCAAAGTTATGATAAAGGAAGGTAAATAAGGAAAAAAACTAGTACTCCCCGATTAGCTCGGTAGGATATGTATGAAGTTGCGGTTAAATCTTCTTCCAATAAGAATGCATAAATAATAAGCTTCATCCAATGTGTGTTTCTTCATCTTGTCCAATATAACTTGCATACTCATAAGAAAACAAGCGAAACCTTCGCGTAAAATCGGTGGTAAAACTATATATGACACACAACTACACTAGAAAGCAAGTAAGATATAATGCTTGTGGAATGGATGTTTGCGGTTTTTGGAAAAGTAAGACAGGAATTTCAAAAAATTATAAAGCGCATGAAACGAAACCGATCATTACATTTACTACATAGCCTAACGTGGGGGGCTTTAATCTCGACGAGAAAGTGGTCTGCTGCGTTTTTTCTGGAAAAATTACATCATTAAAACCTGAAAAATTTTATGCAAAACATCCATTATGACTCGATACAAGCATTTGACTCTAACAAAACACATATATATCAATTTAAATAGTTGTGATTCCCATGTTCATGTTTTTAAAACTTATGTGATCTTTCCTACACTTATATTTTTGTAAAATACCTTTATATGTAATTAAGACGAGGTTAAAGACAAAATAAAGCATTTTCACAAACTCTAACATGAGAATAAACAACAATGAAAAATGTTAGGAATTATTTAAAAATAATGTAATAGTATAGAGCAGTTCCTTCTGATAGGTTCCTGCTGTTAGTTTTAGTTGTTTCTCTTGATAGTGTAGTTTCTGCATTGTTAGTGGGTTCTGCGATAGTATTGTTTACGGATAGTAGTATCCGTATTATTAGTATTTAGTTAGGATATGCATGAGTTATATTAGGAATAGATAATGCATATCTTTTACGTTTTGTAAGCAGATGTATTTGGGTTTTATAGTATAAAAGAAACACATGACTATGAGTTTTATGCGTGCTTAAGAACATTCTTAGTAAATTAATATAGATCCATAGAGGATCAAAGTATTTAGTTGTTATTATCTTCTTTAACTCGTGTGTTCATATTAGGGCGAGCATAAGTTTATTAGAGGTTCTCCATAGTTTACTTGTGATTACAGGTATTATATCGGTTCTTAAAGGCTCAAAAGATCTATCTAGGACCGATTCACCAAGTGGTATCGAGCACGGTGAGAATCTCTCAAAGAAGATCACCTTTCTCTCTTAAAACCCTAAAACTCCCAACAATGTCACAAAATGGAGATGACCGGAAACCCACGAGCAAGATTTCAGACTCAATCAGTTCAACGAGTTGTTACCACCCCCATGTCAAACAATAATGCTAAGTTTCCCTATCTCAAGAAGGACGAATATAAGATTTGGGCAATGAAGATGGAAAATTGGATCACTAATAGTGATTTCCATCTCTGGAATGTTGTTTTGAAAGGCAACAGCAGAAAGAAAACTGGAAGAGATACTAAAGGAAAATAATAATTCTTCCTCCAACCTGGCGATGAACATATTGCGGTCGGAGGAAACCAAGGCAAAGGCCACTTTGCGAGCCTCCCGGATGACCATATGGGTGATTTTCATCACCTTGATGATGTAAAGGAAATCGGTTAGCCATCAGGCAAGGTTTGGAGGTAATGCGAATCCAAGAAGATGAGAAAGACAATGTTGAATCGGGAGTTCCGGGAGTTCAAGATCTCTAAAGAAGAAGGCATACACAAGGGTATGATAGATTTGAAGATTACGAGCCAACTTAATCGGATGATCAAAACCAAACAATGAAGACTGCAACACC
This sequence comes from Chrysanthemum lavandulifolium, assembly GCA_022545495.1. Lineage (NCBI taxonomy): Eukaryota > Viridiplantae > Streptophyta > Magnoliopsida > Asterales > Asteraceae > Chrysanthemum > Chrysanthemum lavandulifolium. The sequence continues at coordinate 6,620,348 of CM040238.1, forward strand.
AAGTTCCTAAGGGCTCTACCTTCTTCATGGAGGCAGGTTTGCATCACTCTCAAGGCAAAGGGAGGCCTTGAGTACTTAAGCTTTGATGACTTGCACAACAAGCTCAGGACTCTTGAAATTGATATCAAGGGTCATTCAAGCTATTCTGTCACTCCAACTAATTCTGCATTTGTTAGTGCTACAAGTACTAATACCAAGATGTCATATCCTGATAGTCCCACCTCATCATCAGCAACAACCACATACACCTCTTCTGGACCAAGAAATCACTCAAAGTCTAGTAATGTGATGGATGATGTACTATATTAGTTTGTTGCTAAAAGTGAACCTCAACGACAAGCGGCCTATGAGGATTTTGAGCAGTGGATAAGTGGGATCGGAGGAGTTGGACATAAAGTGGCGAGATGGCTATGCTTTCTATAAAAGTCAATAGGTTTGAGAAGAAGTGCGGAAGGAAGATCAATTTCTGAGGGGAAGGGATGCGCCGAGGTTTGACAAGAAGAAGGTCAGGTGTTATGAATGTAATCAATTGTGTCACTTTGCCAGGGAATGCCCAGAAAAGAAGGGAAGTGACAAGAAAAGATATTCTGCATTCAAGATCAAGGAACATGAGAAACCTAAAGCTCTAGTGTCTGTGGATTCAATGCTTGATTGGACTGCTCATGGGACTAAAGAGAAGGAGTTGGTGCTCCTCATCAGTTTGGAATGCTTGCTGAGACTGGTGATGCTGCTGGGGAAATTGCCCTAATGGGTATCTCATCTCAGGTAAATACTTGTATATTTGGGTGTAATGATAAATATGATGCCCTTGAAAGGAAATATGATGACATTGAAGGCCAATATAAAGAATACTATGTTCGAGGTTCAAGCCTATAAAAATACGATTAAAACTTTGGAAAAACAAAGGTTTGGTACCAACAAAATCAATTGGCTTATGAAGAGAAGATTAGGGTGCTAGAAAAGAGTTAGAAAATACTACTAACTTGTTAAAATTTCTTTGAGAATGAAAATCTTAAGGTAAATTTAGAAAAAAGATGGTCTAAAGGCTAAGTTAGATAGTGAGGTGGCTAGACATAAACAGTGGCAAGAACAATCTAAGCATCTATTTAAGTTCATTGACAGTTCAATGTCAGTAAAAACTAAGATTGGGTTGGGACTCAAGGACTATATAGAGCCAGCTGAAGTTTATGACCCTAATGACTATAGTGTTTTTGACCCTGTCACTGATGTTAAGGAAGAAAAGTATCGAAAACCTGTTAAGTTTTTAAAAGAAGGAGAAATGCATTTAGTTTCTTCATCAATCACAGAAATTGTTAGGCCACCCTCCCCAGACACAGACTTTGATGAATCACACATGACCTATGTCAAAAAGTCCAATGATTTACCTGACACTTGCGGTAAATCTAATGACTTTGTCTCTTGTTCTTTTAGTGATAGGACCTCGAGACCACCTCCAATGACTTTGCCAGTTGTGATTCAAGTGACAAGTCTACCCCTCTCAAGATCGTTGACCCTGCCCCAAGAGTTTCTGCTGATGAATCTTTAAAGATAGCTTCTCTTAAAGACATTTCTTTTAATTCTGTTAAAAACAATTCAGTTTCTAGTTTTGGTTTTAATAAGTTTGTTTGTAATAAGACATCTCATGTTATGAACAAATCGTTTAAGAAGAAATCTTGTTTTGTTTGTGGTAGTACATTTCATCTTATTAAAGATTGTGATTATTATGAGCAAAGAATGGGTGTGTGTACTGACCAACAGAAACCTAGACCAATATGGACTGATGTGCATAATATTCCTTCATTTGTTCCTAAAGAACACATGTAAGGACTAGAGACCAATCATCTTTGGTAGACCGGTTCTATTTGGTAGACCGGTTCCTATTCAATAAGCTAGTTTCTCTTGGTAACCCAGTTCTGGCGGTGAGCCGGTTCTGTTGTAAACCAGTTCCTACTAGTAAGCCAGATTTTGCTAGTAAACCTTTTCCACCATATTGGAGAAGAAATGTTACAAGGCCATTAATCAGACCTACAAGCACTTATTTTCAAAATAGATATAGGCCTGTTTATAATGACCCATACTATAAAGGGGGGCCAGATGGGATACTGCTGTTAAGCCCTCAGCATGTTGCTCTTGGAGACAATGCAAGCCAAACTTAGGAAAAGAATCCAAGAACAATGGTGGATCTCATCAATCTATAGTTTTTTCATCTATGATCCACAAGGCAGGCCCAATTCAGTCATCACTTAGGTCTCCATGAATACTAATGTTGTTGTATATTTTCTAACTTGTAGGATGATCCTCATAAGAATAAATATTTAGGTATTGTTGATAGTGGATGTTCTAGGAGTATGACAGGTGATGATGTACCCTCCGAGTAGCTCGAAGGACACTCCTCCGAGACGTGTCGAAGCCCTTCACTGTGAAGGCCCAAGTTAGGATTCTGAAATATCCATAGGCGTCAAACCATTCGTTGGCACGAAGGTTACCTAAGGGGAATTCGCCATTCGAAGCCCTAAGCCCTTCGGGGTTTGGCTGACGAAGGAACAATGGATAAGGAAACCTCTTGACTTGGTCAAACCCACGATCTCCCTCTCTCTTGGCTTCCCATCAAGTTTGAGAGCGTGGGCCACTAAACCACTGGCGGTTACCACAATCATGGGGCGCCCCATGATCTCAAACAATCATGCAAGAGTGCCTCCAACCGTATTTCTTCCACTATAAATGGGTTAGGCGGGCAAGGATTATGGTATGCTCATTTCACACTCATCTCTTTACTTATACACACTTACATAACCATAACTCATACTTACTCTCACACCGAGGTGGTTCGCGAGGTCAACCCTGCGCAATCACTAACGTAGTGTTTCATATTTCTTATTCTCGGGTTACGAGGCAAGTCTTGGTGGAACATACACCTCATTACTTTGATCCTCATTGAGCACGGTAGTGCAATCTTTTGCACAATCGGTGGCGCCATCCGTGGGACCACAACTATTAGTCCGTAATCACCCATTCCTAATACCCTAACCAACTACACTACTTTTCCGGCATGGAACCAGGAAGAGAAGATTCACCTCCACCAGGTTTCTCTGCTCTGGTCCCACTCACCACAACTAACACCTATAACCTCGCCCCCATAAGAGCCTCAACCTTCACCACACGATCTCGTTTGGAAACTACTCCCGTACATCACGCCTCAACATCCGCTAACCCTCTTCCAGATATCAGTCCCGCCTTCGTAGAGGCAAACTTTGAAGCTTTAGATTCTTTGCTAAGGGCTCACAAGAGACAGGTTCGCAACACGGAAATGCGGAGGGAGTTGGAATACTCCAGCGAGGAGTATGACGAGGAGATTGAAGCAGAGGACGGACCTCAACCTATAGGCAGAGGACGCTCGGCCCTGCGAAATAGTTCTCCTTCCGTTAGAAGGTCAAATGGAAGGACAGTGGCTTTTGAAGAAGCACTCGGAGGAAATCAGGGAAGAAGGGAGAGAATGCATGGTGAAAGGAGGAGCGAGAACTCCAACGGAGGAAGCAACCCGCTAGGAAACGGAGGGGTAAACTGCCTCGTCTCCTAGCAGCCCATTTAGGAAGAGAAGGGACGGGGGTTCCAGTACCTCCCTCTTATGTTTCGAGTGTTGGAGGTACACCTCAATACTCCAACATAAACCGATTACCCCTACGGGAATGAATCCCCCTACACCGCTCAAACCTACAACACTTACCCTCCAAGTGGTTCAATCCCCAACCGAATCACCGGTAAATGTCCTATGGGCGGATCCTACACAATCGATGGGGTATACCCTTCGTACCAACCCTCTCTCGCTTACCCTACCTATACACAACCATTTCCTAATCCGTATAACCTACACTGTTTATCCACTCCATACAACCCTTACGGTGCGAAGCCTCGAGCTTGCACACCTTCGTGAAGTGGATCGAGGACTACCCACCCACGCGGGCGTGAAAATGCCTACTCATATAGGCACTCACGATGGGAAAGGTGATCACGATAACTTTCTCCACTTATTCAAGGCGCTATAAAAATGCAAAAGTGGGTCATGCACAGCATGCCATATGTTCACTTACACGCTCGAGACTCATGAGAATATGGTGGAGCAGGCGAAGTTGGGGAGCATTGTGAGTCTAGATGATCTCGAGGCTAAGTTAGGTTACACTTTAGCTTGTGAGGAAGTACACCAAAACTCACCTGACCGTGCACACCATCAAACAAAGGGATAGTGAAAGCACGAGGGCCTTCGTTACCAGGTACACTGATGAAACTTTGCAGATTCTAGGTTTACACGAAGATCAGAGAATCTCGGGTTTTGTGCATGGCCTTCGAATTCGAAGCTTGGTGGAGTTCCTGTCTACCGATCTTCCCAACACCTACAAGGCCTTGATAGAGAAGGCTTACACCTGGATTGAGTCTAAGGAGGTAGCAGCAAACGGGGCTCCGATAGAGCAAAGGGAAGCGTCTGACAAATTCTCTAGAGGATCCTCCTGGGAAGGATCCAAAAACAAGAAAAAGAACAGAGATCGCTTCACCCCTGTGAGGCTCGAACCATGGACTTCGGCAAACTTGGTTAAATCTCCTCGAGATCCTAGCCACCGAGAAGGCCGCTAAGTCCTTCGATCCCCACCTCGATGATAACACGAGGCAAGACCGAGACATGTCCAAGTATTGCCATTTCCATGAGGATCATGGACATGACACGAACAAGCGCAGGGAACTAAAGCGGATCGAAGAGGCGATGCAGTCAGGACGGTTAGCACATCCGTCAAAGACATCAAGAAGGAAAGGACAAGTTCTCCGACACTCATTTGGGAGAATGGAAGGGAACAAGAAGGAAACTCGCCCAAGCTCCGATAATTGATGGTACAGATGCGATACCACCTTGAAAGGAAGGAAGCGAAGGGAGGCGGGAGCGTGGGAAATAACCTTCCCTTGCGTGATTAAGTAGACACCTTCGGTGATCCGTGATCATCAAGGTACAAATCTCAAGCAGGAAGTAAACCCGGCGTATATGGATTGCGAAGCTCTGCGAAATCATTGATAAGGTTTTAAAGGTACCATTTTGAGGGGTCGTTTTAGCCCTTATTTGATCACTTTTGTATCCGTTATTGCTTAATATCGTTCCTTTTCACTTTTAGGTCTCTTGAAGGCAAAATGCTGGAATGGCACTTATTTGGACGAAAAGGCGTGAATATCTGAAGAAAATGGCTAAAGTCGAATCGAGACACTCAAAGCTGCTGAAAGCGAAGGCTGACGGCGTCGCTCGCTTATTCTGCGATGCCGTCGTGAGGATTTTGTGACGATCTGAAGCCAAAACCCTATTTTCAAGTGGCGACATCGGGCTTTAAAAGAATAGGCTATCGCTACTCGCACGGCCCAGATCGACCCAGACGGCGTCGAGCTCAAGAGACGGCGTCACAAACATAAGGTGGCGCCATCACAAGGTTAACGTGGCCAAGACAAAACCCTAATGATGGCGACACGGCGTCACAAAACATAAGGTGACGCCGTCGCATATGTAATATTATATATAGAATCCAATTTTTCGCTTTTAAGAGTAGTCTTTTGGGAGTAAAACCTAAAACCGAACCAAGGGTGTCTTGTACAAGATTTTAGGGTTTCAAACCCTATCTTACATCAAGATAAGTATTTACTTCATCAATTCAATTATGTCTTTGATTATTTGTGTGTATGCTTGCATGTTCTCCATGTCCGGCTAATTTATTTGTGTGTTTGCTTAGGGAGTATGAAACTTAATTATTGAATATTGATTGGTTGTTTCTTATATTAGTTGATTAATGATCTAGTAATGCGATAGGTCATTCGTTGTGTACTTAATGCTTGGTTCATCTTTGTGAACCTTAGAATATAATTACTTGAGTAGTTGTAAGCTAAACCATCCAAAGAGTGCCTTAGAGTAAGAGTTGATTATCCTAGTGGGTTTTGTGAGCGAGACCCTTTGGTAAGTTCAAAGAGTTAGGAGAAACGCATACCTACAACTTTAGACACACAACGTAACTAAGAATAAGGGCGTGACAACTCAACCATCAATAGGAGATAATTAAGGAGTAGTAAACCTAAGTAAACACATCTTTAAACTATCATACGAGCACACATTAATTAGACATAGACTACCACCACCTTAGTTTAGATAATTAGATAATAGTAGAGTAATCGGTGAAATACCAACCCCCAAATCCAATACAGAGATTCGTACCTTTCAATTTCTAAAAACATAAAAAGATAAAAATAATCTTCCTCAACCTCAACCTTAGCGTAGTAACTCTCACTAGCATTCCTATTCCCCAGAGAGCGATATCAATACCAAGTGGCTTACCCTAATTACTACACTACAACTAGGGGTGTTATTTGGGGTGACCGAGCCAACCCGACCCGACCGAACCCGACCGAGCCAATTCGGGCCACAGTCAATCGGGTTCAAAATATATTGGTCAATCGAATCAACCAATTCTAAACAAGTCGGGTTTGGGTATATTTTTAGCCTTGACCCGCACGAACCCGACCGAACCGAATAACCGGTTCAACAACATTTTACAATGTAAAATATCCGGGTTGACCCGAACCGAATTGACCCGACCGATTGACCCGAGCCGAGTTGACCGAGTTTTAAACAAGGTCGGGTTGGTATGTTTTATGTCTTGACCGAGTTGACCCGACCGAGTTGACCGAACCCGGCGGGTCAACCCGAATAACACCCTAACTACAGCGATTAGGTTCATCGCCTGGGTGTTATAAAACTTGCTCGAAGAAAAGGAAGTTTCCTTGACCCGAGCGACGCGTGTAGCGTTATCAAGTTTTAGCGCCGGCTTGGGAATAGAATAGCTAGTTAGTAGTCCACCTCATTTAGGTTCTTTGCTTGATTCCTATCAAGTAAATTTTTTCTTTTATTAGCTTCCTTGTAGTCTATCCCCCTTCTTTGTGTTTGTGTTCGTAAAACCCTTTCATTTGTCGCTATAGCAAGTGAAGTTGCATTTGAATCATTAACAAATGAGGAACAATTGAATTTCGCAAGTCGGGTTCGTTTTCATTGTTACGATAAATTTGTGAGTGATCTTAAAGATATCCAAAATAAGAAGGGTGTATGATTGGATGGATTTGATATATTTTGTGTTTGTGTGGCTTATTCAACGATCGTTGTCAAGATCAACTCCTTTTAGTGACACCATCTTTAGAATTTTGGAAAAGCCTCTATGCATAAACCTTCGCTTGTTACAACTTGAGGAAATGGATAAGAAGGATTTATCTAACCTTAGGCATCATGATCAAAAGACCTAGTTTTTAAGAACATGAAACCTAAACCCAAACAAGATTGTGAGATGGTTGAAGCTAAAATACCTAGTTGCATGTGTGGGATAGATTTCAAACATTTAGGAGATCTAGATATAATGGAGAAAAGGTGGAAACTCCAAGCCCTGAAGCCTACCATCACTTGAGGAACACACATCACCTATAACTTACCCGAAAGAAGTAGAAGAGACTATAGGAGCCCGATTGATAGAGAACCTTTGGACCAAACGCCACTAGAGAATGTAGGTTTAGATGCTTGTTGTCATGACCTCTCTCTTAGTCTTAGGGAAGTTCTAATTTTGATGAACCGAGCCTCAACCAAAAACCTTACCCAATGTTCCATCTTTAGATGTGAATCTTGGAATTGAATTAGCCCCAATCCACCCATCAAAATAGATAGTCCGGGTAGTTGCTTGATAAAGGTGGTAGATTCTAGGCCATGTAGAGTGGAAGCTAATATAGGAGTAACCCATGACCTTACACTTATATCACCCATTCATGGTTGATAACAAGAAACACTATGGGTTTAAACCGGGTTTATTAGGTCAAGATGGATCCTTAACTAAGAATCTTTTGAAGTTGATAGAAGATGATCCATTTTAGGAGGAGATTTGATTCACCCGCTACACCAATAGACTTAGGTAAGGTTATAATGAATGGAGCACACTCCTTTGAGCATATAAATCACCCATCACCCTCTCCTCACGTAGCAAATTTCCACCCTAAGGGTGTGTATTGCTACTATCACCCGCACTTAAACTTAAGTGTAGGAAAAACTTCCCTTTATCTGTTAAATAAGGGTAGAGTCGGGGCTCGTGACTCGAACAAAACAAGCGCTTCTTGGGAGGCAACCCATGTGTATTTGTTTTCATTTTCATTTGTGTGTCGCATATCTTTTATTAATTGTTTATTCTCATGTTTGAATTTGTAAAAATGCTTTATTTTGTCTTTAACCTCACCTTAATTACATATAAAGGTATTTTACATAAGGGATAAGTGTAGGAGGATTACACACGTTTCAAAAAGAAAGCGTGAACATGAGAATAACAATTAATTAAAAGATATATTTAACGTGTTGTTCGAGTCAAATGCTTGTATCGAGTCATAATGGATGTTTTGCGAAATTTTTCCGATTCTAAAGATGTAAATTTTCGAATTTTTTCGTAAAATCGCGAGCGCTTTTTGTCAAGATAACCGACGGTCCAGATTGCAACTGACGTCGCGGGAAGGAGTAAAACATCGATCACTTTTTCTCGTTTTCGAGCTACTTATAAATTTTTGGAATTTTCCGTGTCTTAATTTTCTTAGAAATTCGTAAACATCCATTCCACAAGCATTATATCCTAGTTTAAATCGAGTCTTATATATATTATTATCGCCGATTTTACGCGAAGGTTTCGCTTTTTTTTGTTCAAGTGTGTGTGTTTAGTTTGTCGAGAAGAAGTTACACAAGATTGGAAGGAGCTTTTCACATAATAATTCTTCTTGGAAAGGATTTAACCACCACTTTACACGGATCCTACCGAGCTAATCGGGGAGTATTAGTTTCTTCGCTTTTGATTACCTTCTTTATCATAACTTTGATACTTCGGGAACATTGGGGACAATGTTCGGTTTAAGTGTGGGAGGAAAATAAAGCGAAACTTTGAAACTATGCTTATCCTTGATTATTTGCTTTGTCCAATTGTGATTGTGTAATAAACCATGAGAAAATGTCGGTTAGGGTAATTTTGGCACCAAATTTAAAATTTTTCATGACATATAGGAGTGGGCCATTAGTCTTAACAAAAGCGTCTCACGGATAGGAAGTTATATGACTAGCACAAAACCCTTTACCACCCAAATTCCACCCAAAATGTGAGGATCACCCTTAGATTAGTAGGAATTAAAAGCATTCATCTTCAATGCTTAGAGTGTGAACCGGTAGTATATTAGATTCTAGAACTTGTTTTGTGATGCATTCGAGATCGCAAGTGAGACTACACTTGTGTAGTTAGGAATAACTAAATGATAAGAGGCATTAGGATAACCCTTGTTTGATACCGTAATATAATTACTCCTTCCACATCGGTTGAGTAATTCCCCACACTGCGTTGTACTCATCTTTAGTACACGATACCCCTAGTTAACCCCTCGAGCCTATCCTTTTCGCGGTTCTCGTGATGTTTCGTTTTTCGGAATATCAATGAAGAGCATTGTTTACACCCCACCCCAAATATACACCCAAATCGCCTTAGCCTACCCCTTATGCACTCACTTTTAGTGCAAATGTTTTTATCACCCTAAACCCTTAGTTCAATTATCCGTTGCTTGCATGAGTTGCTAAGTCGAGTCATATCCTTTGTATACGCTTTGGGACGATTGGGATTCATGGGAAAAGTTAAAGTTTATGAAATGACGGGAAGGAACGTTAAATTCAAATTCCCTTTGTTTGCGTAATAATGTACCCCAGTGTTTTGATCTTTTCAATTCGGGTCAAATTAGTGTTAGAGTAATAAAACTCAAGTGTAGGGATGTGCCTATAAATCCCTATCATTTTGATGTTACCGTAGAGGATGGTAGAGTAAAAGTGTATTAAAAAAAAATAAATAAAAAAAAATAACATACCTGCTACCATCCTACATCTATCCTTTAAATTCATGTTTGTTTATTTCGTTACCTAGAGTTTTAGAGTGTCGAGTCTTGGCTTAGCAACGCCATTCTTCGTATGCATTTAACATAGAGATTTTTGACTTGCCACCACTAAATAGCCTATCCCACCAAACCCTCGTTTCCCTACCAGTAAGCCTAACATTACAACCCTTTAAAAGACCTCTTTGATAGTCTTTCCTAAGTGCTTCGTAAGCGATGGAGGTTTGATCTATTCTCAAGCCTATGGTAATCTATGTACTAGGGCGGTTAATGAGTGTTTATCTTCCATTTCTATTTGTTATATTTCATATATACACCCGAGAGAGATGCGAGTATCCAAACACCCCATGTGAGGTGCTAGTATGTAATTTCCGTGCTTGTTATGACTTTCTTGGGCTTATATGTGTTGTGGACCGCTTTGAATCAATGCTTCATGACCCCTAACTTATAAATTAATTGGCTAAAAGCGCATTTGCTTGAGACAAGCAAATAACAAGTGTAGGATATTTGATAAGGTTTTAAAGGTACCATTTGAGGGTCGTTTAGCCCTTATTTGATCACTTTGTCCGTTATTGCTTAATATCGTTCCTTTTCACTTTTTAGGTCTCTTGAAGGCAAAATCTTTGGAATGGCACTTATTTGGACAAAAAGCGCGAATATCTGAAGAAAATGGCTAAAGTCGAATCGAGACACTCAGTACGCTAAAAGCAGGCGACGGCGTCATCATGATCTCATGACGCTGGTCGTGGGATTTTAATGACGATCTGAGCCAAAACCCTATTTTCAAGTGTGACGTCGGGCTTTAAAAGAATAGGCTATCGCTACTCAGCAGACGGACACGCACCAGGACGGCGTCGAAGCTGAAGAGGACGGCGTCGCACAAACATAAGGTGGCCGTCACAAGGTTAACGTGGCCAGGCGAAACCTAATCACGGCGACACGCAGCGTCACAAAACATAAGGTGGCGCTATCGCATATGTAATATCGCGATTCTCAATTTCGGTCATTTCTCAAACTCAATATTCATCATTTCATATCGGTTCGTGCATGGTTTTGCATTTTACATTAACGTTTATTTCTTATTAAATAAACGCTATCGCGTAAAGATTATTTTGAATATTGATCCGACACTTCCAAAATAATCCTAATATATTTTATACTCATTTTAAGACTATAAAATTATATTATTATTTACCGATGTTTTAAATTTATTTTGTATATAAATTGTTATGTATATGCACTTTTGACGGTTTTAAGTAAATACTACTCGATAATTATTATTTCACTAACTCTTGTAAGAAATGTATTTTTATAATTTTATAACTTCAATATATTTTATTTTATTCCGTTAAAATCGATTTCTAGCTAACTCTACATAATAACTAAATATCTTGATTTAATTAACATGATATCTTAGAAGTGTTCAAATGAAACTTCTCTTGTTTCTTTTAATTCAAACCAATCACTATCAACTTCCAAGTGAATTTTCTTCCTTTTCTTTGGAGATGCGACGAAAGCTTAGAGCTAGAAGAAGGCTTCATCATTTTCAAAATAAAAATATATTCAAGATCCATTTGAGTACTAGTTAAGGTTTAGACTTATAATCTTGAAGTTTAACTAAGTTCTCTATCATCATCAATCCTCATAATCACTCAAGTCGCGGTTAGAGTTACATCTCATTTCGTGCATCCACTTTGTCATCGTAACTATTGCACGGTGAGTTCGTAGTCCACTTTTACTCGTTTAATTGTTTTATAAACTCTTGGAGATACATGCTCAACTTCATGCTTTACTTTACACTTATATGAACTTAAACTATATTGTTTGAACTATCATGAACATGTTACCCTTTTGTTTCACTACTTATGCTAGTAAGTAGATTGTGCCCGAACTAAATTGATCACTACGTTATGAGCGCTATTAGTTGAAACACTTTCCTTGATTTTGAACCCTTCGACATGTATATTTGAGCTCTTTTAAATTGATTCGGACTCTTTAACATATAAGTGAACACTTTGGACTTGATATGAACCTTTTGACATATAGTTAAACTCTTTTAACTTGTACAAGGACCACTTTTGATATATTTTAAACTTGTTTGACGTGATTTTGAGCGCTCGATTATTTTGAACCTTTTGATATTATTCGAGCTCTTTGATATTTTCGGACTTTTGAACTCGACTTAAATCTTTGAACTTAATTCACGAACTTTTGAGCGGAACTCTTGAACTTAAATACAAACTTATGACTTGTTTGAACTTATTGAACCGTGCGTGTTATGACCTTGACCTAAAGTCTCCCATGATCGAGACATCACTATAAAGTCTCCATGATCGGACATCACTATAAAGTATCCCATGATCGGAGCATCACTATAAAGTCTCCCATGTTCGAGAGCATCACTATAAAGTCTCCCTTGTTTGGAGCAAATTAAAGCCTCCCGGTCCGGAGCAGGCGTCTCACTATGTTACGGGCGTTCTCAATCTAAAGTCTCCCATGTTCAGGGCGGTGCAAATTCTCCCATGTTCGGAGTGTTCTTAATTGTATATAATAGTTGTATGATGTCTTGTTCATCGTTCGCATTGTTAGTCTCTAATAGTAGGTAGTATGGATAGCGCTATTAGAGGTCGGACAACCTCTGCGTCCACTATGTTACGGGACGCATATTATTTATTCTAGGGGCTTTGCACGGCATACATTATTATATCGTGGTGTAATATTGTGAATTATTATGGTAACTTATATTCGACTACTAAACACACTATATTTTGTGCAATGGGTTGTGAAGACACACAGGTTGCAAGTTTTGTATGGCGGAACTTGAAATGAGTGGATTTACAATGCCTTTGCTTTGTGAACTCATTTGACATCGTGGTGCTTGAACATAAACTAGACATATTTTGGCGGTGGGTTGTGAACACACAAGGTTGCAAGTTTTGTATGGTGGAACTTGAACCGGAGTGGATTTACAATGCTTTTGCTTTGTGGACTATTCTAAATGACCAAAACTTTGCCTTTGTTGCATGAACGCTCTTTAAAAGCTTTACTTGTTAACCAAACTCTATGAACTCACTCAACCATTGTGTTGACACTTTTAGCATGTTTTATCTCGGTATCTAAGGCATTCACTTCATGGCATGCATGTGGACTTATCATAGAGTCGCGGTGTCGTAGCGTCACATATATTTATACACTTAACTATCGTTTGATTGTAACAAACTCGTTTGATATATTGGAAATCTTTTGGGACCTAATGTTTGTAAACTCGATTATTTTAATGAATCAAGCGATATTTTCAAAATAACACTTTAGGTCGTTCGATATAACTTGTAACTTTGATGCTAGTGATCCTCCCAAGGTATTCCATTCCGCTGTAAAACAGGTAATTTGGGGGTGTGACATAATATTATATATAGAATCCGAATTTTTCAGTTTTAAGAGTAGTCTTTTTGGGGAGTAAAACCTAAAACCGAACCAAGGGTGTCTTGTACAGTATTTTAGGGTTTCAAACCCTATCTTACATCAAGATAAGTATTTACTTCATCAATTCAATTATGTCTTTGATTATTTGTGTGTATGCTTGCATGTTCTCCATGTCCGGCTAATTTATTTGTGTGTTTGCTTAGGGAGTATGAAACTTAATTATTGAATATTGATTGGTTGTTTCTTATATTAGTTGATTAATGATCTAGTAATGCGATAGGTCATTCGTTGTGTACTTAATGCTTGATTCATCTTTGTAAACCTTAGAATATAATTACGAGTAGTTGTAAGCTAAACCATCCAAAGAGTGCCTTAGAGTAAGAGTTTATTATCCTAGTGGGTTTTGTAGGCGAGACCCTTTGGTAAGTTCAAAGAGTTAGGGAGAAAGCATACCTACAACTTTAGACACACAGCGTAACTAAGAATAAGGGCGTGACAACTCAACCATCAATAGGAGATAATAAGGAGTAGTAAAACCTAAGTAAACACATCTTTAAACTATCATACGAGCACGCATTAATTAGACATAGACTACCACCACCTTAGTTTAGATAATTAGATAATAGTAGAGTAATCGGTAGAAATACCAACCCCCCAAATCCAATACCGAGATTCGTACCTTTCAATTTCCTAAAAACATAAAAAGATAAAAAAATAATCTTCCTCAACCTCAACCTTAGCGTAGTAACTTCTCACTAGCATTCCTATTCCCTAGAGAGCGATATCAATACAGTGGCTTACCACTAATTACTACACTACAGCGATTAGGTTCACTTTGCTGGGGTGTTATAAAACTTGCTCGAGAAAAGGACGTTTCCTTGACCCCGAGCGGCGCGTGTAGCGTTATCAATCATCTATGAGCATTGTTTCCTAAAGCTCAAGTCATCTATCGTTCACGGAGGGTGGACTCAAAGGCACCGTCTAGTAGGATTCTCCGCGAACACTCATGGCCCCGGGAGAAGTACCGTTGGAAATCACCATAGGCGAAGGCCCCTTATCCTTGCACTTGAGACACTCATTTTCGTCATTGTAAGGTTAGATTCTCCTTATAACTTGTTAATAGGAGAAACGACTATCGAAGAAAATGGGGATTGTTGTCTCTACCATACATGTACGCTATTAAGTTCAAACCCCTTCGAGTGGGAACCATTCATTCTAACTATGGGCGGATAAGGGTGTACATGGTGTCAAAAGATCGAGAGAAGAATGGAGGCCTCAGATGGCAATCCTAAATGTCACAGATGCGTAAGAACGAGTTGTCGTAAACCCTAGCTACCACGGCGGGCGGTGGTAGTAGGAAAGCAACTCGGCGGATTTCAAGCGAAGCTCACCGAGTGTTACGTACTAACCTTGATATT